>PVJX010009018.1:0-62421 GCA_004027295.1 Dolichotis patagonum | reverse complement strand
TCTATGTACACAGCTTCTAAGCTTTCTTGGGGAGGGCTAGGGCTTTGAGCCTGCCTTTTGGTCTTTCCTTTTGTCATTTTTCTGTATTTCCTTACTTTGAGCAGTGTTCCAAAGCTTTCTCTGCTTATGTGGCAAATTACCTGTTACACCCTCAGTTCCTGGAGGGGCAGTGGCTCCCCCACAGGCTCCTGGCTTCCTCGCAGGGTCCTAACTCCCTTCTGTGGGCTCCTGGCTCCCTAAGTTGTAAGGCGAATGGTGGGTGTGGTCAACCCGGAGCCTGTGGAATCTCAGGCAGGCCAGGCCACCATGCTTTGTCCCAGGCAGGTCTCCAGGAGGTTCCCTGCGAGTGAAGGGTGGGCCTACCGGTCCCACAGAGTCAGGCCAAAATGCTGGTTTCTGCAAAGTTCCTGGTCCCAAGCAGACCTGGCCAAGATGCCAGTCTCCACCATATTCCCAATCCAAACAGCCCCGGCCACTCTGCGGGTCCAAGAGGTTTGGGTCCCAAAGAGACAGGCCACGGTGCTGGTCTCTGGGAGATTTCCTGGGGGTGAAGGGTGGGGCTATGGGCCCAAACAGACCTGGCCCAGATGCTGGTCTCCGGGCAGTTCCCTGTGGATGAAGGGCGGGCCTACCAGTCCCAAACAGTCGTGCTGAGATGCTGGTCTGCACAGACTTTCAATCCAAACAGCCCGGGCCACTCTGCCCTTCACAGAACTTTCAGTCACTAACGTGTTCTATGAACTGATATGCCAAGTGCATTGACCTCTCTCCATCACTCTCATGCCACTTAGTGCCCATTTATAGATGACTCACTGACACTTCCAACAGTTAAGAATAGTAAGTAGGAAGAACAGTAAAATTGCTCACTCAATTATTTAAACCCAGAAATAGAATACAGGTCTCTAACTCCAGACCCCAAACCATGGCCACTGAGCTATATAACCCAGGGAACTTGAGAGCTAGGACAGACCTTGAAGAAGCCGCTTTAATGTCAGCATCCTTCCAATGAGGAAGTAGAATAGCTGCAATCGTCAGGGTCCTGTAGAATAGAAAGAGAACTTCTTCTTCTGATGTTATCCTAGAGCTTCATTCCTAAAATGAATGGAACTCCATCAACTCTCTTAGTTTTCTCTCTAGTGATTTTTTTTTCTCTGTCTCCTTCACCATTTTGTCTTATTTCTGGCATCATTTGTTTGTTTGTTTGTCTTTCTAAGCTACATCCCTTGCCCTTTATTTACTCACTTTTTTGAGGAGGGGTCTTATTACAGTGCTAAATTGTTCAAACTGGACTCAAACATGCCAGCCTCCTACCCCACCCTCCCAAAGTGCTGAGATTTCTAGGCATAGTTTCTCATGGAGAGCTTGTCCTCCTGACGTTTTACAAACTTTCTGCTGATACCGTAGGATTTTTCTGGAAATTCCTTCAATATCACTTATCCCAGTGGCCTCCAAAGGGACAGAGAAGCAGTCAACAAGTGCATGTCAAACTGAATTGAATTTCCACAACAGTAACAAACCACCGTCATCATTAATAAGGAGTGCGCTGCATGCCTGCACTTACTACTTCAATTGCATTTACACCTGCGGATTTCTTAGCACGGTCATTGATGATTAAGCCTAAGACTTTTGTGCTCCTCATGTCCTGAGCTGTGTTGGGTGATCAGAAGGCTAAGCATAGGTGACAAGTATATTTTCTTAAGTCCTCCACAATTGCTTTAAAATATGAATGGTGTATTATTTGCAAATATAAGTAGAGCCAATATCTTTTGTACTAATTCAGGATTGAAAGTTTAAAACACATGATTCTGATTTGGTTGACTTAGTTCAAAGCTTAAAAGAAAAAGCATGCATATGGCTAAGTAAGAGATTAAATCTGCAAACAGTCCTCCATTTGCTAAGGCTCTGTCCTCTTTCTCCTCTTTTGCAAGAAAATAACATGGAGAATACATTGATATCTAAATATTCAAATACACTAATAAATTGGTTTAAGGGAAAATGTTGTTTTCAGGCAAAATTGGGTAAGTGTTAATTGATAATGTAGAATACAAAAAGAAAAATCCTCAAATTGACAACAGAATTCTGCTCTTCCAGGGTCTATGCTTCTCTCAGAAGCTCTCTGTGCTTTATCCTTCTATTTAGACAATGGCTTGTTTCTTTCTTGTCTGTCTCTGGCTCTTCACAAAGAACTATTAACTACCTGCCTCAAGCTTGTACTAGGAAATTAACATAAGATATTTTCATTTGACCGTGATCATATGAAGCCCTTTCTAATCGTATTTGGCACATTACCCATCAGATTTATGGAAATTCTCCATGAACTCTGACCCCAAAATGTAACAGCTGCATAAAACTGGGTGAGAGGCGGCTGTGATGTTCACAAGGTATACCCTTGACCTTGGTACTGACTGAGTCTTTGCCTAGATTGCCTAGTCACCCTGGAATCCAAAAGGGAATGCAAAATAAAAACCTTGCTTCCAAACATATGACATGGGCTGATTAGCCAGGAGAGTGGTAAAGGGAATTAATAATGAGAGGAATAAAGATAGCCAGAAACTGCAAACAGCAGGGAGCCTATTTCCACAGAACCTGAAAATAAAGTAACAATAGAATGACTAGTCATTTAATTAAATAATATTTTTTTCCTTTTAAATGATGCCCAAGTTCGCTACTGTCTTGACTTTTTCAATCATTAGGACCGTAATTTCAGCCTAGTTATCAAAAAAAAAAAAACATTGTAAAACTTTTAATAAGCCCATGGCCTGACCACAAGAAATATCTCACAAGTGGAAAAAAAATTTAAGTCATTGGTGGCAAGATCCACAGTCTCAAGATGCATATTTGAGATATCCTTGGGAGCTTAGAGCTAAAGGACAGTTTGAGGACTTTATCATCTCCTATAGCTATGTTAAGTTACGTCCCTCATACCTCATCCCTCATAGACTGTGTTAGGGGGGTACTGGCAAGGAAGTAGGAGAGCAGAAATTACAGGACAATTAACCACAAACTTTCAGACTCAGAAGTATTATCAGAAGGGCATTAGATAATACCTATTGTACCTATCTATTAACTTTAATCTTCTTTGATAGATACAGATATAGATACGGAAATAGATAAAGATACAGAAAAAGATATACCTACAGATACAGATAGCCAATCTCCTGGTTCAGATTCCTGTCCTGCCATCCACTAACATGTATCCTTAGTATCTTTCCTTAACCTTGGTATCCCCAGTTTTCTTGCTTCATAGACCTAGCTAAACTCTTGGGGTTTAAAGAAGATTCAAATTAAACAATTTAGAAATAACAGTTAACACTGAGGCTTGTACCTAAGTGCTTGCTACATTATTAGCCTTCTCTTCTTTTTCCTCCTTCTGGTCCTTTTTTTTAGAAGTACCTTCTTTGCAGAATAAGGACAAGAACTCCTTTTTTGTTTTGTTTTTAATTTACTTTTGGACAGGATCTCCCTGAGTTGTTAAATTACCCAGGTAAACTCAAACTTGGGATCCTCTTGTTTTAGCTTCTCAGAATGCTGAAACTACAGTCATTCACCACATGCCTGTCTTTGTTTTTTTAATGTTTTAATTTTTTTCATATACTTCTAGAATCATTTTTAGTTTATACCAGAAGAGCAACCTTCTCCTAATAGATAAAGAAACCAGGACTCAGGATACTGAATGGTTTACGTAAGCAGTAACCAAGGCAAATGATGTCACACCTAAATGTTCTAAGCTTGCCTTTGCCTGCCAGTGTAGATTGCTATTCTGCTATTCTGAAATCTTTTGAAGTGGATTTGCTAAACTTCTAAAGCACTTTTTTAAACAAACATGACTACTTAATTTTCTTATTGAACTACATCACTTGGATTTTTTTTTTTAACAATTTAGGACAAAAGACAAGACCCAGAATGGTTAAAACCAACTTCACCTTTTTTAAGAATTTTCTTTAAATTCCCTATTTCCAACTTATCCCACTTACCAAGTCACGACATCTTAGACATGAGATGGCCATGACTCTGCATGTTTAGAACATTATCTCTGATAATTCCAGAACTTGGGTAATTTGGAGAAATATTGATATTATAAAGTATCATCATTTAAGTGAAGTATCAAGCAAATGAACTGTGACAGATTTTATAAGTGCTGAAGGGTTTTTCTCATTACTAATTGCCCCATTAATAAATAATCTAAGATGTATTTTCTTGTTTCATAGCATACAAATACAGGTATATGCAATAGAACTAAGTAGTTTTGCATTCATTTTTTGACATCATATTTATATTCCCACAGCCATAGCAGCCCTGAAAGGTATACAAACCCATTGCAATCCAGGTCCACTTACTTATGTAATTACTTATATAATTAATTAGCTAAAGCCAATTAGTTGCTGGGTTTGCTGCCACGTGTCTAAAATATCAGCACTCTAGGGGCTGAGGCAGGAGAATCACAATTTCCAGCCAAGCCCAGATAATTCAATGACTTAGCAAGACCCTATCTCAAAAGATTTTTTGTTGCTGTTATTTGGTTTTGTTTTAAGGGCTGGTGATGTACATCAATGTAAAAATTATTGAATCAATCCCTTATACCAAGAAAAAAAACAGTCAACTTGAATTTACTTATTTCACAGCATCTTTGCAATCGATGAGTAACAATTTTGTCCCAGAGCCAGAGTTTATGGCCTAGCAATTACAGGTGTTTAATCTAATAAATGCAACAATTTCCAAAAATGCACATCTATAAGAGCTGGTTGAAGCTTACAATAATATGTGGACACGCTTATTGTGTGTAACCCTTTGAAACACTGGGTACTCTTTTTCCCTCTTTGATCTTTTTTACATCTTCTTTCCTACTGAGTCTTTATATAACTTAAGGAGAATCCTCTAATGCACCAGCTTAGTGAGAGGAATTGGAGACTTTAGCAACCAAAATAGAAATCTAATTGTAGGAAAACTTGACCTTCCCAGAGACTAAGACCCTTCCCAAAAATAATTTCCACAGGGGCATCTAAAGTGAACTGAATGTGCTTTCCCCTCTGTAGCATCAACCAGATATAGTTTTAGAGGGAAGGCAGCCTCCTCCCCACTTATGTGTTGAAATCATCAGTTGGAAAATCAGTTTTCCACCCTAATCAGAATGCCCACACAGAAACAAGGATGTATCTCTTCGATGGGCCAAAGGAAATATTAAGAGAAGTATTTTTTTTTAATACTTTGTGTTAGCCAACTGCTAACTTAACGCAGTGGAACAAAGAAACATTGGGGGACGCTGTAATAGAGTTCAGCATGTATCCTGGGAACACAAGGTTTCTTTCTCCCTATAATTGCATTTACCAGGACCATTCCATTCAGCATAAATGCAGCTTCCAGTGCTCATCTAAAAGATGCCCTACGGCTTAAGCTTTTCCCAAGTGGTCAGGAAGGATAGTGGGGAATGTGGTTGGGGAATTTAAAACCCACTCAAACATCATTAATTAGAAAATCCCTGATGAAATTAAACCTTTGTATTTTGGTGAGTTTGTCTCAACATTCTGAGTGATTCTACTCTTTTAATTGCTTACTACTCAGAGCCATGTATATAAGAGCAACTAATTTCTAAGAGAACTTGCCAAATTAGTGATGTTTTTCCAAACATCTAAGGTGAATAGGTAAAGAGAATGAAAGATTGTAAGGGATTTCATACCCAAGTGACTTTGATGCACCTAGCTGTGAGGCCTGAGGCAAGATTTGTGAACAATAGATACTGAGTTATCCACTGGTACCCTTAGCATGCAAAGGATGGAAATGCATGCACTCCTGGGTGATCCGGGGTTTAACAGTCTAAAAGTAGAGCAGACAAGGGAGCCACTGAGCCAGGAAAATAGTGAGAATTATTTTGGCTCTTTACAATTGTAAATAATTTAGCTTATATAAATCTCAAACACCAAAAATGGGTAATAGATAGTGGACATTCCATATTCCATACCAGAGAAAGTAGCAACCTATTCAACTCATAAATCCCATCATAATTTTGCAGGAAACTGGTCCCTGTGATCAGCCCTCAGTCCAAAACATATCTCCATCAGGGTCTCCATAGTATATTACAGCCTGAATTGCCTCACCCATCCAAATACCTGATTATACTAACACTAGTTGTCAGCTACATGGAAGGTGCCATTGTTTTATGCATAGCTCCTGCTTATAGAGTAAGAAAATATGGAAGGAACAAGGCTACGTGTTTCATCCATTATATCTCACTAATACCACAATGCTTTGAGTTGAATATTGCTGTGCTCCTAGTTTGCAGATGAAAAACCTAAGACTCTGGGAAGCAAGGAAACTGGAAGTCAAACCCAAGTCAAAGTACAAAACCGTCTCTCCAGCAAACCATAAGCAAATGAAAGGCAAGGACCAGAGCAAAGATTCATTCAGTGCCTGGTGATGACTTTCCTCAGAACTAGGCTCATTCCATTCAGTTTTCATACTCCTTTTGAATTGATTTTTTTAACTTGAGTCAACAAATCTAGATTAATAAGTTATAGAATATTATATACTATACACTTGAATGTGATTAATTTGCAGATTCTGAAGAGGTACAGTGAGATCATAAAGGGATGTTCATCTGATTGCCCAGCTATAACTGCTGATGTCACTTTATTGATACTGAGATGCAAATCTAGAATATATTTAACAAAAAAAAATTTTAACAGAATAAAACTTCTCAGCAGTTTAATTCTTCCTCCAAATGTTTCCTGCATAATTATGATGGGAGTTAAGAAGGGGATAGCTAGGAGATCGCAGCTTACATTAGACACCTTAATGAATCCTCCAAGAATTTTCAAGACTCAGTTATTAACTGCCCAGTGCAAACAGTGCTATCATGAAATCAATCATGCAACTGTCTAGGAGCCAGGGAGAAATGGGTCCCAGTCTTAAGTGGAAGAATTTAGGCAAATTCCTTAGTCCTGTGGAGATCTAGAAGATTGTATGGTGTTATTTTCCAGAAGAATGTTTCTTTATGAAGAAATTTTTTTCAGTAACTGATCATAATGGAATAAAATAGGATTGAGAAAATTTTTTCTATATCCATCTCTAACATGACAGCCTAAGAAGAAATACTCATATATTTATTATACTAAGTCAGCAAGTTACTATATAATGAGTATAATTTCTGTTGAAAGGACTCCATGTTTCATTAACAAAGCTACTTCTATAAAATTCTGGGCCCATGTAAATTATTGTATTAATAGGATATTTGTGTCTTTTTTTAGATTATTATGTTCTTTCTAGAGAAACATATTGACTTCTTTTAAATGATTTTTCAGCTTTATTGGCAAGAGTAACTGTACCAGTGAAAAATGAGAGTCAAAAAAAGCAACTGAAGGGTTCACACTCTGTCCTGGGGCCACAGAATGTAGCCTGGAGTTTCCCAATGCCTTGACAGTGGTCCACTCTCTGACCAAAGACCCTAACATGGGATGCAAAGGCTGCAAACCCGGGTAGCTCTAAGCTGTTCAGAATACCCAGAGAGGGATGAGCCGTGAAGTTGCATATTCTACTAGTAACTTAGTGGAGCTGAAATGAAAGAAATGAAGCAAATCCATTTACAATAGTCAATCACACAGGTATTTTGGCCATGAGGGTTGAATATGTCTGCACAGCTTAAAATCTTACAAACAGCATTATTTAAGTTCATCATTTTAAAAGACAAAAATATATGGGAGATACTTTAAAAATGGTGCACTGCTTGACTTACTCCTGTTGATCTGAGATTAAATACATGTTGATCTGAGCTTAAATCCTGAGAATACAAGTGTGAAAGGGACCTAACTTTTGCCTTAAAATATCTTACAGAGTTTTCCTTTAAAGTTTTAAATTATAAGGACTGGGGATTTAGCTAGCAGCATAAGAGCCTGCCTGGCAAGTGAGAGGTCATGAGTTCAATCTCCAGTACCAAAAAAAATCAGTACAGATTGCTTTTGACCTTACGGTAGCCATGATAGATATCCCATTATCTTGCTTTGCAATCTGTGTCACTTACATTGTTTTCTTCTGATCTACTTTGTTGTGTTTTGTTATGTTTAGTTTTACCCTCTTTAAACTAAAATAAATAAATAAATTTTTAATTATATAGTATATATAATAATTTTCTGAAAATAATCCAAATTTTTTTAAAACCCCATAATCTAGCAATGCCTCCATGTCTGAGGTAACTGAGCCAATTCATGTAGTTAAGAGTTCATACTTCTAAGCAGAGAAGAGATTATGAATGGATTAGAACAGAAGAAGGAAGAGAGTTCATAGAGTCCTGCAGGTCAATTGTGGCCCAGATGACATAGATAGAAATTCAGGTAGCAAGAAGCAGTCCCATTCTGGGCATATTTTCCAGGCAGAGTTGACAGGACTAACTGATGGGTTGAATGTGAAGAAGTGAGAGAAGGAAGATCAAAGATGATTAACTATTTTTACCTGACCCATTGTGTGTAAGGTGCCATTTTTTAGGATGGAAGCATCAAAAGAAGACAGGGGTGAGTGGAAGGTCATTTAGGAAAATGACAGAAATTCAAGACTTGTGTTTTAGAAACATAAAGTTTGAGTTTCATATTTGACAGCAAGAGGCAATGGAAGTTAAGCAGCTAGATAATGCATCTGGAGCTCTCAAGGAGGGTCAAGGCTGGAATAAAAAACCTGGGGCTGATAACGGTTTGATAGTACTTAGAGACAGGGACATCAAAGAGATCGCCTAGGGAAAAAGGACACACAAGAAAGGGCTCAGGCTGAGCCCTGAGCACACTAACTGTTAGAGGCTAGAAGGAGAAACTAAGAAAAAGAGACTGGAATTGAGAACCAGAAGAGCATGGGGGCCAAAGACAGGGATCCAATGGCAGGGGGAATTAGCTGTGTTACTTGATATCAAAAATGATGAGAAGAACATCAAACAATGTGCTTTAGTCCGTTAGTGATCCTAAGAAAAGTAGCTGATACAGGGGTACAAAGGGGGGGCTGGAGACAGAGGGGACAGAAAAGTTATAACACAAATTTGTGTAAGGTGATCATTGATAGGTGCTTCTAGTGAAAGGAAATAAGATGTGGTGCTTTAAGCCCCCCTAAACTGGACTCTATAAGGACTAATGGACAAATGAATGCCCACGCTGAATCATGTACTTTCTTCTGATTTGTGCTACTCATTCAAGGTTTTGTAAACTTCAACAGAAAACATTGATAAGATTTTGCCAGAAGATTTTAGAGTTGTCATTTCAACTTTCATAATTGCCAAGGGACATGACTTAGTCCATGGAAAATAAACAGACTTCACAATTGTATCTATTCTGTTTATATACAGTTGGTTTATATCAGGCTCCTCTTAAAATAATGTTGGAGAAATCTGTTTCCCATTTATATATTCTGCCACTAATATTGACTTTTAAAAATAGTTGCAGTATTATTAGGGCATCATTCTTTGATCTTTTAAAAATGTATCTCTTTTGAAATTTTAATCAGTTGCTGATTGTTTTTAATCTACCCTGTGACTTCCATAGTCACATTTGTAAGGAATTTAAACTAATTTCTTAGAGCCCCAGAGCATTTGGTTCTTACCTAACATATCATATTAGACATACATTTTCCCCTATAGGATGTAACAGAAAATAATTTTATATTTTTATCAAATACATGGAAAATTTTTTCAAATACATGGGAAAAAGCCTCTTTCAACATATGTCTCTCTCCATTTACTGTGGTAGGCTGTGGATACAGCTCAGTGGCACAGTGTCTGCCTGGCAAATGCAAGGTCATAAGTTTGATTCCTGGTACCAATAAATAAATAAATAAATAAATAAATAAATATATGAAAAGCATTTACTACTATATAAAATTTTTTAATATTTACAAAATCTTTAAACTCAGATTGTTTGCTTAAAAATTATTGCCTTCAATCCTTCTCTTTAAGGAATTTATTACCTTGCTGTGGTTGTACATAACTGTAGTAGTACATAGTTGTTTTTTCTTTACTTTTCAAATTTTAAAAATTAATGATGATGTTTCAAATATGATTCATGGTTCGTTGTGGATTAACCCAGCTGCTTGCTTCTGCTCAAATATCAACAAACTCTATAAAAATCGGTGGGCTTCACTCAAGGAACAAAACTGGAACTGAATTTCCTTGTACACGACCCTTAAACTCTATGAACCTTTAAATCCTTTGTGTAGACATGATAATATTACCTTTATGACAGGACTGGGGGCAGATTAATGAGTGATAGATGGAAAGTTCCGGCACAGGACAGGTACTCAGTCAAAGAACTGTGCTTCTGTGAAGGTCGCCTGCATGCACAGAGATATTTTTGGGAGGTACTTGATCCAATGAGGGTATTTAGGCTCCAGAAAATATAACCAGAGTTTAGCAACAGTTTCTGAAACTTTATTACCACATTAAACCTTTCGTTAAGTCTACACTAGGTAATATTAGCTTTTAATTAATTAAAAACCTGGCTGTGTATGTATAATACCTTACAGTTTGATTAATGGAAATAGATTAGAAGGCAGTGTTTTGTCATACTAAAGGTGCACTGGATTGCACAATCAGAGAGACAGAGCAAATGACAGGGGACACCATCTAAACAAAAATCAGCAGCTACTAATGAGGCTTGTTAGTGATGCTAATCTATGTAAATGTTATTAATTGAGAACATCTATCTTTTATCTCCAACATTTGGTAATCAGGCAATTAAAAAACAATGACATTCCCGGTGGTTGTTCTTCCTGTTTTTTTTTTTTTAAGTGATCAAAGAGTTTAAAACAAGAAAAAAGAAAGTCCCTTATCAAGAGGTAGGCCTTGCCTTGGGCCACTAAGCCTCATTAAAGGCAAAAAAGCCCCGTTGATCACCAATTAACCTGATTTGTAGGAGCTCTGATAAAGACCTTGAACAACAGGAGTTTTCTTACTATAGTAAATGACACAGTTTGTTGACTAAAATAAAAGCAATTCATTGAAAAAGATATATAAAAGAAGGCTATAAAGGATTCTTTCGAATTGGAAAGTCATTCTACACCCAGGTTTGTGTTTGGAGAGAAAGAAATAATTTCCCTTCTGGTGGCCTCATGTCCACACGGAGGGGTTTAATCACACATAAGTCAGGTGGAATCGAGCCCCAGTTATGCCTGTCTGGCCACCTTGTCACGTATGGCTAGAGCTAATCCCCAGCTCTATGAAAGGTAGCTGGGCCCTGTGGTGCAGACCACATTGCTGGAACAATTCCTAGCCCATATATATTTGGTACCAGGGATCAAACTCACAACCTTGTGCCTGTCAGACAGATGCTTACGCCACTGAACCAAATCCCCAGCCCTATATTCTATATTTTTATGCATGAAATTATAGTTAATTACAGAAATAGCATTACAGATAACAATAAGAATACTAGCACTGACAGCATAGCGTGTCCAATGCTAATCCTTTGCAGTACATCATCCCTATTGATCTTCACAATCATCTTATGGCACATGCACCAGAGATAGGTGCTCTGTTTGATGTCTCTTCCTATCTACTTCAAAAGCATTTATTTTGAGCAGTTCTTAAGTTGATTCTGCCTTTTTTTCCTATGAGTGTCTTAAAGGACCTAGAGAAATCTGCAACTATATAAAGTAAAATTCTACAGGTGAACTATGGATTTCCCAAATGGGTGGTCAACACACATCATAAATTCTCAGCAAAAGTATCAGTGCTCCAAGGGATCTGATTAACACAATTTAAGAATAGCACAACTGTTTCAATACAGACCATAGGAAAGCCTAAGGGATATAACATTTTAGTGAAGTTATCGACATGATTTTAAAAGCAATAATGAGGCCATTCGCAGACTTGGCGGGGAGAGAAGGCCTCAGCAGCGAACAAGTCCAGTCTGGGAACCCCGACACACACCAGCTGCCGCCAGACTGGAAACAACCAGACCCAAGCCTCTCCCCAAGAGTCAGCATCATTCACGGACTGGGGGCAGACAGAAGAAAGCCACACCAGGAAGCGAGCCCAGTCTGGGAACCAGCACCGTGCTCAGGCTGCTCTCAAACTGGGAACAGCTGGACACCAGCCCCTTCTGGTGCGGGCTGGCAAACAAGAAGTACTAACCCCACACCCACCCCACCATAAGTGACCAGCTTATCCAGAGAAACAGAGGCTGTGATGACAGCTATGGAGGTGAAATGCAGTTGGAAGCCTGTGGTACTTTGTTGCTTCACTAACATTGCAGCTCTAGGCCTGTGGTCTTATCATAGGTTCATAGGATAGTGGTACACAGTGTGACATCCAGAGGGGACCTCCTTCTGAGGGTTGCAGTCATTGCTGATTCCCTATGGGCTTGTTTTGAAGTCCTATATCATGTCCATTGTTTTGTTAGGTTGGGTTTTATTCTCTTTTGTTTTGTTTAAGCTAAATCCAATGGTGGGAGCAGCTATTTCAAAGACAGCAAGATATATTATGGTAGAAATTTTGGATTTACTATTGGGTTGTTTTGAAGTCCTTTATTGCATTCATTGTTTTGCTTTTATTATTTCTATTCTATTCTGTTCTGTTTGATTTTTACTATGTCCAAAGCTATCTGTAGCTACTTTGAAGGTATCAGAAGGCATTATGGTAACTATTGTTGATTTTGTAATGTTTTGAGGTCCTGTTTCATTTACCCTGGTTTGTTTTGATTGGTTTTACTCTGTTTCATTCTCTTTAAAATAAATAAATAAATAAATAAATAAACAAACAGACAAATAAATAAAAGCAAGAATATGTAAATGTGGTATCCCTGATTCCTTTATAGCCCTCTCTTGGGTTCCTCAGTGGGAACATCTCTATCAATATTGTTGTGTAGTCTCAAGTAGTCCAACACAGGCCAGAAAGCAAGCAACATGTGCACTGTGCCCTAAAGGTCTAAAGATAGTATTTTGGCTCTATCGTGACCACTAGAGAGAAGAACAGTATGACAAGGAACATTTTGTTAGGATATTCAGAATTTCTATTTGTACCAGTCATACTGTATTGTATTGTTGATAGTTGCTAACATCAAATCAGTATAAAATTTAATATATTGCCATCTTTAAATATTGCATTTAGGGCTTGGGATTTAGCTCAGTGGCATAAGCACCTGCCTGGCAAGTGTAAGGTCATGAGTTCAATCCCCAGTAATAAAAATAAACAAATAAATAAATATTGCTTTTAAAATCTGAAATCTCCATGAACTTAAAAAAAGTTTAAAAAACTCAATCTAGTATGTCACTTTATTACATCATTCAATGCTCAAGGGTAAAGTCTCAGACAGAAAAAATAGCTCATTAGTAAGCTGAAACATATGAAATGGACTCCCATTTTATTTCCATAATTTGATGAATGACTTAGAAATGAAATTCAGGTATTCAATTGATTTCTTGGATCTTTAGTAACTGTGTATTGTAAGACATTAGTGAAGGGATAAGACACAGAAAACAAATTCTGCTACCTAGATTAATGTATTCCTAAGTGTGAGATAAAATTTACAATGAAATATTTCTGCATGTTATAATACATTAGCTTTCAAATTTTAGTGAGTATAAAAGTTCCTTGAAATTTGAATAAATTTAATAAAGTAATGAGTCCCCTGAATTTTATTATTAATTATTTATTTATTTAGGTACCAGGAGTCAAATTCACAACTGCCTGCTTGCCAGGCAGGTGCTGTGTGGCTGAACTATATCCCAAGCCCCAAGTCTTCTGACCGTTAATGAACATTTTTTATACCCATGCACACATACACACACACACACACACATACAACCTACCCAGCAATTCTGTTACCTATAGTCCAAAAAAGTAAAATCTGGTTTTATTTCAGCCAGAAAATATATTTCAGTGGTTGGAATGGAAGATGTTTGAACGCTACCAGGTATGTAAGATACATTCCTTTCTTTTCCTTTTCTGTAAGGAACAATTAGAAAATTAACTGAAAATGAAAGACTTGGTGACCCATTGTGAACTGCATTTGGAAGCTAGAAAAATCCATCTCGAAAGACCTGAAATTATGTTTAGAACTACCAATTTGGTCATTGCATTTCTTCTTGACCTATTTTGCAAGAAGAAATTAAACACATTTGTCCCAAATATAGAGATTTGGGTTCTATTTCCATTTTAAAGACTTAACAAGTAGTGTTAAGGAAACATATGCAAGAGGAGAGAAAATACAACTGATCTATTGATTAATGACTAGAGGGATGAAGAAGTGACCTAGGTGGTATGCAAAGAATACAAGTGGCATTTCCTTTGCTATGTTTTCAATCTTGCTCTCTTTGGCCATCTGTATGTTGCTTGTGTGAGAAAGGTCCCTCTACAACTACTCAGTGACTGGATTTCCTGGTCAACAAAACCTGGTTACATGGTGATGAGCCTCCAGGAAACAGCTGAAGCTTGGGGGTAGGGATTAAGCAGGGGAGGTTGGGAAGGGTGGCTAGAGTCAGGTGGACATAATCAAGAAAGTTTTCCCTGATAGGCTGAAGCCAGCAGAACTCAAGCGATAAGCAGGGAGAACAGGGTTGCTTGGCGATGATTCTGACAGCCACAAAGGGAGCAGGAAAGGGAGAGATTA
The DNA here is from genome assembly GCA_004027295.1 of Dolichotis patagonum. Lineage (NCBI taxonomy): Eukaryota > Metazoa > Chordata > Mammalia > Rodentia > Caviidae > Dolichotis > Dolichotis patagonum. The sequence goes on along the minus strand of PVJX010009018.1, from coordinate 47,851 downwards.
AAAGTGACATAAAAAGGAATTGCCTGACTAAAGGTCTTGAAACCAATAGGTAATAATTTGAATATGACCCAGAAGCTAATGGGAAGTCATTTGAGGGTCTTGAGAAAGAGAGAGTAGAAACAGCAGGCATAAAAGATTATCTGAGCTGCAGAAGATTGGGCCAATTGGAAGGATGAGAGGCCAAGGACTGAGGAAGGCTGGCGGGGACCTCCGATCATGGGGATGGCCTACAGCAGATGGGGACTTAGTGATTACAATGAGGAGGCAGAGCCAGGCAGGTTAAGTGGCTTGTCCAGGGCTCCATCGCTGGTTGCTTTGTTTGCTTCTTTGTATTCCATGCATATATATTCACGATCATCCTATTCTTAAACTAAGAATTAATACATGGCTTATTGCATGCATCTATTTCAACACTTTCCAAAATGGCTCTCTAAATAAACTATAAATCAGTGTTTAGCCAAATCAGTTTCTGGAGATAGATCTCAGGCTTTGCTCTCCTTTAGAAACTGCTCACATAATGCCTGTATGCAACTCAGGTTGAGAACCACGTTCCCAAAGGCAGCAATAGGGACAATATCTCAAGTCCTGGAGATGTGGGGTGCTAACCACAAGATTAGAGGGAGCTTCCTGCTTAGCCAAAGCCAAACACAGGACACCCACCTACTAAAAGAATAGAGAGGCACCTACTTTCAGAAACAAGTGCCTAGAAAATAAATTTGAGTCACAAAGGAGGACAACACCTTTTTATAAGATGTTTGTGAAAGGAAATTACTAATGTCAACTACAGATTTTTAAAAATCAGCACACTTTGTGAGTGGGCTGACGGCCCTAATGTGCAATGGAAGGCATTGCCCCAGGATTGCTAGCTAAGAAAAAAAAAATCTAACATTCTATTTGAATATGAGATGTTTGAACAAATCTCTAGCAGATGCTGAATTGCCAACAACTCGTGAAATAATTCTTGAACAAGAACTTATAGTGCAGATAATTTATGATTTTAGTTAAGCTGAAGAACCGTATGTGTTACACAGCAGACATGAAAAAACATTGTCGTTAATCTGTTTCTTTATATTTTAAGAACAAGATGGGGCTTTTTGCTTTGAGGTTTTATTTTTACTCCACTCCCAAATTTGGCAGGAAACAAAACTTTCTTTAAATGAAAATCAAAAGTTTTGGTGCAGGAAAATGCAATATTTTTATCTGAAAATAGGCCACTTTCTTTCCAGGAAATGCAGACCTCTGGTTGAGAACCAAAGTTGCATGTCTTGTAATGGAGAAACATGGCTAATTAGAAATCCAGCCAGAACTGCCATGCTCAGCCCTACCCAACTTGTGCTCAGCATGGTGCACCCCACCTACCCTCCATCCCGAATTTTCCTATTAGATGTTAGGACTGAGCTTGTGACATAAATATAGGGAAGGAAAAAAAACAGCGACAAGAAGATTGGATAATAACATAGGAGACAGGAAGGGACAGCAGGGGAGGGGAGGGCGGCAAAGTTATGAACTGCAAGTGTTTGCCTAATACAAATGGAAAATCGTTCCAAGAAAAAGACAATGATCTGGGTATTTTGGCTATAAGATACATTGCTTGGGAGACTGTTTGAATTTTTCATTTTTCATCAAAACATTTGACATCCCTTGGAGAAGACCAGACATCATTCATAGAAAGCATAGCTAAGAAGGTATCTGGAAAGAGCAACAAGACTCTATCATCAGAATCCAATTAATCTTACTAGTAAGGAGAGAAAAGTTAAAATCCAAATAGGGGACTCTCCAGTTCAGTGTGGATCAATGGAAAATATGCCAGGAAGAACCCCAAACAAAGAACAGCAGTAATGATGCCCACATGAAAGAGGGGGCATGAATTACAACTACAGCAGTGAACCAGAGTACATGCCTGGTAATACGTTGAGATGGCTGGAGTTGTATTAAGACGTCTTAATTATATGATTGATGTGGGCTTCAAAAGAAAACTCAGAAGCTACAGTGGCTCCAGGGGCATGAGTATTATTGAAAGGATAAAGACAGCTTCCCCAGAAGAAAACCACTCTACAAGGGAGCCTGGGAGTTTGCATGGCAGAACTAATCAATAATGTCTTGGTTTTATCTATATTAAGTTTAATAAAATTTGATGACATCCATGATTGAAGATCACACACACAATTATGGCAACATCAAAGATATTCTGCTGCATATGTTCAGCCTGGGAAGTATAGCAAATCAGAGTCTAAATGTATATGACACTGCGCACCACGAGAATACAGCAAACACTGAGAAGGACTTGGAAAGAGCCTCTCTCCTATGCTTACAAATAGCAGGGTGAAGCGTTCTTTCCAGCCTTGACCAAACAACCTTGCTTTGGCTTCTCCCAACTTTTTGATCTTGGAATTTTAAAATAACAGGTAAAAGTGCATACTTCTAAAGTATTTCCAAAATGAGCCAAAGTCTATACTCCATCAGTTTTCTTTATTTTACCCCATGAAGCCAAAGGAAGGCAGATCATTTTCAAGAGACTCAGCAAAGGAGAACAGAGAGGGGAGGGCACTAGTGAAATCTCTACCTAGTCCTTTGGCAAAAACGGGACAAGGACTTCGTTGTCAAATTTCATGTGTGGCTCTGCAGAACAAAAGAAGAAAATTAGACGTGCAATTACCTCAGCTTTAAGGGCTCAGTGCAAATCACTTTAATCCCCCGGACTTTGTAATGCTGTCATATTTTATTTTTTCTTCAACAGGTGTACAAATTGTTTGGACTGAAGCTAAAAAGCAGCTTTCAGACACTCTGCAGGATGATCGCAAGCAGAGTATTTCATCTGCTCAGTTGCTGTTGGTCATCCTGTACTTTTTCAGGAAAGTTATTTATTTCATTGTGCTTTATCGTAACTAAATTGACAGCTAAAAAATTATTATGACTTCCCTTGCTAAAGTTATCCAATGAGTGAGTATTCCTTGATTTTAGATCAGAGGAAAAGCAATGATTGTGAGCTATAATCCAGTCTAACAGTGCACCTGAAGAAAATAATGACTTTCACTGCTGCCTTTCTCATACCCCTGTTCACTGCCATTTTATACCTGACAATCTCTTATAAGCTAAACACTGAAGAACTAAATGACATTACACATTAGAGACATTAAGTTGTTTTGTTTTCTGCTTTACTTTAAAAAAAATTAAGTAAGTTGCTTAGGCTCCCAAAATAAAGTGGTAAAGTCATAATAAGCTATTAACAAACACAAAAAATAAAGATGCTTCTAAAAGCCAACATTTTCTAAAAGATCTGATTTGGATCCATTTTAATCTCATAAATTAAAGCAGAGGAGAATTTTCTTGGCCAACATGAAGAGACATACCTTTTTCTAAGTATAACATCCACTTTCCTCTCAAAGGCAATTAAAATATCTAGACACTGAAATGGGCTTTTGACCCACTAACCATGGTATTTCGGTCATCGAGCACCACTTTTAATTAAAGAAATCCATGCAAACTGGGCATGGTGGCTCACACCTGTAATTTGAGCCATCTGGAAGGCTGAGACAGAAGGATCAAGATGAGCCTCACCTGGGTAACTCAGTAATTTAGTGACATCTCATATCAAAATAAAAACTAAAAATGGACTGAGGATATAGCTCAATGCAAAGGCCCTGGGTAAAATTCCCAGTACTATTGTAAAAAAAAAAAGAAAAAAGAAAAATCAATACAGTATCACATCTCAAATACCCCTATTTGTTTTCTTAGGTTTATCCCATGGTGTTTTCTACAGTCATTTTACAGACATTTTCTGAAGGTCAGGCGCACTCTCCTGGCCCCACCGGGGTAGAAGGCGAGGGCACAAGATCAGTTCAGGGCCTCTGAGAAAGGAGCCAACACAATATTAGCATGCAAGTGACATAAACAGTTCAGTTTGTAGTGTCCAGCACTGTTTCCACTGGAGCAGCTCAGATCTCTAGGAGCCGATGACCAAATTGAGCTTTGCTTCACCTAAAAGGCACCATATTGCTCCCTCCTCAGAAGTTGTGGGCATGTTGTATTTCCTTTCTGTGTTTGGAGACTCTATGTGTTCAACTCGCTGGAGTCTCCATCCGACATTATTAGCTCTGATTGACCAGGTCTGACGGTAAGAGAGTGAAAGTTAGTGCTTCATGAATTACACCGAGTGTATACCAAGATGAAAATAAAAGCTGCAATGCTCAGACAGGAGGGGGGAAGGGGCCACTGAAAACCAGAGAGATTAGCAACTCATCACATTATTTGTGGGTTATCAAGAGACAGAGGTAATGAAAGTGAGACCCATATCCTTGATCAATAAGAGTTTGACTGCATTTTGAGTTCATTTTCCCCTGCCGAGAGAGAGACAGCAGGCTTACTATTGATCACCGTGTTAATCCATAACCAGACTGGGCCTTCGCCTAGTGGAGCAGGCAGGAAAAATAAGATAATAAGCAGGAACTTGATCTTTTATTATGGTGTGCTAGATAAAGACAGTGCTGGGGGTTCAAGGTGGAATACTTTAGGGTTAACCCTTGCTTGTGTTCGTGTAATTTGCAATGCATGAGAAAAAGAATAGGAACCCACCTTGGTTTGACTTCTGTTTGACCTTATTTTGTCTGCTTCCTAACTAAAACACATCAAGGACCTTTTTTGAAGATTAGAGGTAGGTAGTAACTGGGCCAAGGGATAGTCACATAGACAATAGGCCCATCGTAAGAAGAGAATCCCCTCCATATCCCACTCAGGAAGGTCAAAGAAGATTAAGCATTAGTTGCACCTGTTTTTATATTTTGCCATGATAGTTCAGAATCACTGACTCTCAGAACTTTTTCATATTCAAGTTATAGGTAACACATGTCACTCTACTGTTTGAATAATGAGCAGCATTTAGTTTGTGATTAAACAAATGAGAAAAATTGAAAAAGTTATTTGGAGCTTTGTTGCAATAACTCATCAACCTTTAGGGTACTTAAAGCAGGCATTACTGCAGACCTAGGACCATCTCCAAAAGGTGGGCCAACTTCTTTCAGAAGCACTGGCATGGCCACCTTGTTTTAACTTAAACTGTTACTATAATTCAGGTATCACTTGACCTCCCTTATCTACAAAAAATTACCTCTTTCTTGACAATGCAGTATTTACTTATAATACTTTACCAAAATTTAGATTAGTTCTACTCCATTGCCTGCCATTCTATATAACACTCTTACAGAAATACAAAAAAATGTGATCTTTCAGAGAAAGTACAGGCAAAAAGCAACCAGCCATCCCTCTCTGGCCCTTTCTCAGGTTCTATTGCACCCAATCGTAAGCAGTGTCTTGAGGTACACAAAATTGCAAAGAAATCAAGTTGATGCTTTGAATTTAGTCTACCCAGCCTGATGAACCTGACACAGATACAGTTTAGTTCTCTGCCTATGTCCTTGTCTCCACTAAACTGTTTCTCATTTATTTGGAAGGCTTCACTTTTCCAGCTGCAAGCTGAGTTTCCTCTTTCTCTCATGATACTTTTCCTTCCATCCAACAGGAAACTGGTGTCAGTCTGGGGTTGGATAGTATTATAGCTTGTGTCTGGATGTCCCCTATAGCACTTCCAATTGTAGTAGCTCCCAAGTTTTCTCTTAGGCTGGATTTGTTCCTTCCTTGCAGCTTTCCTTAAACGATCCACATTCCTGGCTTATCCAAACTTCTGAAGTCTGCATTGCACCTTTGGCTTCACATATACAGCTTCATCCACTGCCATCTCAGGCCTTCTAAAAATCTATGTGGGAGCCTTCTTGACCCCACAACTCTTCCATTCTACATGCACCTAAAACCAGCACTGCACTCATGATGCCAAGGTCTGCTGCCAGTTGGAGCAGTAGCCAGACTTTCCTCTCTCTTAGCTGTAGAGGTTGAGTGCCTGGATTGCTGAGCACTCTGAATTCTGAAGAGTAAATTCTGTATGCTGCACCATTCTGGAACATGGTGCTACACAGCTTTCTTCTTAAAGCAAAGTCTTTAACTTTGGTAATTTTGAGACTGCAAAAAGTGGAGCCCTGCTACGTCTGTGATGCCCTCAGGCCATATTTTCTGTTCTTCTGTTTTTTCTCAGCCATCAAGATCTCCTGTGCTCTATCTTTGCAGTCCACAGCTTTACTGGAGCTTCCTTTCTGGCCAACCTCACAGCATTTTAAATCATCCTGTTATGCTCTTTGCTCTTGATTCTCAACATAAATCTAGCTAAAAGCTCCCAACTGTAGCTATGCCACTGCCTTAACATCCAACTGCCTTGAAATTCCTTCTGTCAGGCTAATTATACCACCAGTTTTACTCTCTTAGTCTCAGGCAAAGTTTCTTGACATGGGTAAAATGCAGACAAACTCTTTGCCAATGTATAACATGCATCATCTGGGGTCCAATAACTAATGCAGTCTTTTTTTCCCAACAGAAATCTCTCAAGCCTGCTTTTCACTACCAGGATTTCTATCAGCCTTCTGATCTCCCATACATAATCTCCCATACAGAACAGCCTAAGATGCCCCAGCTTTACTTTTTTAGGTGGCATCTCCTAATCTTTCCAAACTCTTCCTACCAGCCATTCCTGAAGGCTCCTGACCACATGTTCAGGTGGTCACAACAAAGACCCTACTTCTCTGGTACCAAATTTTGTCTTAGTTACTTTTCATTCCTTGCTGAGACAAAATATCCAACACCCAAAATTTATTTAGGTCACAGTTTATAGACCTTTCAGTCCATAATCAGTGGGCTCTGAGGCAGGGCAGCCTGGCAGAAGAGCAGCAGTTCACGGCAGCAGAAGACAACAAAAGCAACAAGAGCAAAAGGGAGAAGAAAGCCTCTTTTCCTCCCTTATGTTGTATGCAAGCTATCTGCCCTAGGGTGGGTATAGTGCGCATACCCCCTGTCTCAGCACTAGACAATGAACCAATCATAAAGTAGATTTAGCTGCTCTGAACACCTTGCCCTACTATGACCCCTTGAAGCTTTGGGTGACATCCACACACAAACCATAACAGATGGTCAGAAACCAAAGGAAACAGGAGTGTTCTTATCAACATGTGAAAGAGCATATGCACATGATTTTAAGTGTGCACTTTGAAAGCACAATACTTAAGCTGCTCTAATTAGAAGAACTGGCAGATACATATAAACATAACAAATTTAAATATAAAGGAAATTGTACTTAAATTTTATAACCCAATGTATTTTTACTGATACAAACACAAAAACTATACATATTCATGGGATACCACGTGGTGTTTCAGCACATGGTGTATGTATTATCAGTTTATTCTTATATATTTACCACCTCTTTATCATGAAAAGTTTTAAAACCCCTTCTTCTAGCTTTTTGTGATATGCATATTGCACAATCACTATCTATTGTCACCCTTCTATATGGTACACACTAGAGCTTTTTGCTCCTATCTAACTACATTCAGTACCCATTGGTCAACCTAAGTAGTCATTAAATGACAAATTTAAATCTAAAGCACTTTTAAATGAAATGCCTTGTGATTATTTAACACTTTATAACAGAGTAACTAGTTTAACAACTTGAACAACTTCATTTATTTGTTACATAGAGAAATTAGGCCCCAACATAAAGCTTCAAATGCTGGAAATTTTCTTAATACAAATCCAAATCAGAATCACTGTTGTAGTCCTTTTACATCCCTGAAACATAATACCATGGACTCACAAGTTAAAAGAGGAGAGGTTTATTTCTGCTTGTATTTCAGTCCATTGTCAGCTGGTTCCCATGCTGAATGGCATGGAACGACATTGCAGAGAGTTGTCTTAGCAAGGTGAACACGAAGTACAGAGAGAAGGAAGGAGCCAGGGAAGCAGTTATACCCTTCCAAGCCACACCTGAGTGACCCACCTCTTCCAACCACACCCCACTTCCTTATGGCTATGAACCCCCTCAATCCAATAATCTTCCAAAAGCCAAGCCTATGAGCACATGAAGCTCTTGGGAGATATCCAGACATAAACCATAACAGTCACCCAGTGCTGCCCACAAAGCAACTCTCTTTAAGAAATAAGCAACTCACTTTAAATTCTTCATTAAATTTTTCTCTCCATTTTTGTTCCTCCATTCTTCTGTCTGTGTCTTCTTGAGAGGTGCCCAGCCCTTCTTTTATTAATCTACTTATCTCTTGTTTAATTTGAATTAATATTTCAGTTTTGGTCCCGCTTAAGAGGTCCTGAAGATATCTCTTTATGTCCACTAACGCTGTGTTTGATGTTGCATTTCTGCTGCCCTCAATCTCTTTTGTATTTACCTCTCCTGGATCAATGTTCTCAGGGTAGGGGGTTGGGAGTTGTTTCTTATTTCTCCCTTTCGTCATGTTTTTGGTTCCTTCCATACAAGTGTACAGTGTAATTCCCAGACCCTTTTCTTGTTGGTTAAGGCTCCTCTAGAGGGTGCAGGCTAGGAGCTTTAGCCCTCTTCAATAGGTTATCAGAGATTAGAGTTCACCCACGGGCAGTGTGCGCTAGCTCCTCCCTTTGGGGCCAGTCAACTTTTGCAGGCCTTCACTGCATCAGTGTGTACTGATCTCAGGGAAGTAATATTGAAGTGACTCACTGGGTCCCCACCAAGGGCGCAGCCTAGTCCAAGCAGATTCGACCAATCCACTCGGTGAGGGGGGCAACCAGCTGAAGCCACTTCCTTATGGAGTTAGGACTGTCCTGCCCAAATCCAACATGTGGTCCAGTCGGTTTCCCCTTTCCTGTGGGAGGGTCTTATTCCCATTACTCACCACGTGTTGATGCCGGTCCCTGCGAACTGCAGGGCTCCCTGAACTCTGACTTCAGCTCGGCTGTGGTGGGAATTCACAGTGCCTCTGGGTAGGTCGAGTGCAGGGCCGGTCCGGGCAAGCTGCACACAGGGCTGTTCAGCTCTGTGCTCCAGCGGCTCAAGCTAGTCGCTTCGGTGTGGATCACTTGTTCAGGTCGGGCAGGAATTCAGGCAGCTCGAGGAGGGCACCGTGCTTGCTGATCTTAGCTTCTCTAATGGTAGTCCCAGGACCTCATATTCGAGCGGTTTTTTGCACTTTAGTTTTTTCCTGGGTTGTGAGCATCCATCTCTATCTGTTTGGGTCTCTCCAGGGTGTTTTATTCTGGCATTTGAGCTGTCTCTCTCAGAGATGGTCTCTCTCCTGCTACCTACCAGTCCGCCATCTTGTCTTCCTCCCCAGTAACAATGAAAATTAAAACTGAGCCAACAGGATCATTTTAAAGGCAAAAACTTATTTAGGAAGGAACTGAAAAAAGGAAGCCTTCAGTGTGACAAGAAAAACCAAAGAGGGCAAAGCCTTGATGGAGATCACAGGTCAATTAACAAAATTGAGAAGCATTTATAAAGTTTCTGGGTTCTGATAATTTTTCACTGGATTCTGGAGACCTGAAGACCCACAGCTGCCTGTATGAGGGGTACCACAAGGATGAAACAAGTCAGAGATAATATTAAGAATACATAAGGGGGACTGGGAGGTCAGTGCTTCAGGACTGGCAAAGAAAAAGACCTCTTCAGCTGGTCCACTTCTTTATTAATCAGTGAGAAGTGCAGGGGAGAAGTGTAGTGTACTTTTCATGGAGGAGCCACGGCACAACGGGAATTGGAATCAGGCGGCAAAAGTGAAGAGCCCAGCAGGGTCTTTGGTCATGCGAAGAGGCGACCCAGGAGTGGGTCATTCCGCCGGGGTGCCGCAGATCCGGCGGCTCCACACCTCCCTTGCCGTGGATCTGAACCTCTCTGCTCACACGTGGGACTCCGAAGGCGGGCTACGACTCCAGTAAAATAATCTTCCCCCCTGGCAGGGTTGGTTACTGAAATACCTTTACATTTAGGCTTGACACTCAATCGACTTCAGCATCTCACTTTAAGAAATAATAGCTTTGAGCCACATGCTTTGTGCTGACAGAAACTAAGGCAGTACTCTGATGTGGGTGAGGCAGTGCAGTTCTTAAAGCTTAAAGTCTCGGGCTGAGGAGGCTCATTCCGATTAATTTATATGTCATATGAAGAAATTTCCCACTATTTTAGGATGACACAAGCCCAGCGTGGTGGCACAGATCTATAATACCTGTTACTTGGGAATCTGAAGCAGCCTAATTAAAGGTCTGAGACAAAAAAAAAAAAGTTTGAGACCAGTCTGAGCAACTCAGAAAGACCCTGTCTCAAATAAACAAATAAATAAACAAACAAATAAATAAATAAAATTAAAAGGGCTGAGGCACTTCATGAGATGTGGTGGGGGGGTTGTTTGGGGACTTTTTGTTGCTGTGTTGCTTATTTTGTTTTCGTGAGACAAGGTCTTGCTATGTAGTTTGGGAGTTTAGGCTGGTCTTGAACTCATTATGTCACTCAGATTGCAAAGTCATAGGGATCCTCCTTTCTGAGCCCTCCAAAGTTCCAGGATTACAAGTATGTGCCACGGCACCCAGTGACTTCCTGAGATTAGACTCTAGTAAAAGAGGAGAGAGAGAGAACACAAAGCCGCTCTTCTTTTCTGAAACTTCATAAAATAAGCCAATCAAGTAATGTGGTGTCATGGGGAATGTGAATGTAGACCACATGATGGGGGTTGTTTTGAATTCACATAGTAATTGTTGCTTTAGGTTGTACCTTTGGGTGTCATAATTCACTTGTATCCACCTCATGTAATTAGCATAGATATATTTGGATCATATAAAAATACTTTCTGCAATTTTTAACCTGGATTCCCCCCCACACACACACACATATGATATATAACAACTACATTACTAATATCTCATTTTTTGTGTGTAGTTTTCCCTCTCCTGTCCAAAGACTAATGAAAATGTTGGCTATTGCATTTGGTCCATCAACCTGGGCCTGCTGTTCGCCTGGGGAAGCATGCCCTTCTCTAGCAGGAATTCTCTGTGCTGTGATGACAACAGGCTTTATTATTCCACCAAGCTGGTTAATGAGTGCACATTTTCAAGAACAGCTCAGGGATCCTGAGGTATTTTGCTGACTCATATCGATTGATGTATCACCCTTTTGAATGATGATTTCTCTTTGGGGTCCCAGATACTGGTTAAAAAAGGGGAAATAAAACGTAAGCTGAAAACTACACTTTCAAATGCTGTTGTTTTTCATTAGAAAACACAATTTTAATATACTTTTAACTTTATGGTTATGCAATAAAATATTTACAACTATTAAAAAATTAGAATAAGAAAATGAGCAGCCATTCTAATCTCATAAGCAAATCTTCTCGAAGGAACATATCTATATTTCACTTGCTCCTCCCACCTGCTAAGTTCTAGTAAGGGGTTTAATCCTCTCCCTCACACACATAAGCACATACCTGCAGGTGAATGAAAGATAATAGTAAGGCAGTAAGCCTTCTGGAACTCGGACACAGGTGGGAGACTGCTACATGAAACAGCAGGCCCCAGAGACTGGATCATAAGACAACGTGCAGGAACCTGTAAGCCCACGTGTCACATGAGGATGCCCCACGGGTGCAGGCATGAGAGGCCCCAGGTTATCCTGAAACAAAAGCGAAGAGGTGGGGGTGGGACATTGAAATAGGAGAAATTGACTGAAAATTCTGAGTATGGTTTAATTAAATCTCTCCCTCTCTTCCCCACATCACAGAGCCAGGAAATGTCCCAACCTCACTGGAGGAAAAAAGGATTAGAAGGGTCAGAATCACATCAGTTCTGCAGCTTATAAGAAAAAAAAGAAAGACCAGAGGAACGTAGGTGTAAAGTTTTTAAGGACCAAGCATGGAGTAGTGAGCACCACTTCAATTCCTGCTGCATTATTCACATGGGACTATCTAGGTACAAGAAGCCACTAAGAAACACACTCTCTCCCTGGGAAACCATTGCCTAACTTACCATCAGAGAAAAGCAGATGAATTTTGGTCAGACCGCAAAAACATCTGATCATATACTAGAAACAAAAGGTCTGTATTTTCTTTCCTTTACACATCTGTGGTATGTATGTATCATAACCAGATGCTTTTGGGGGACATTTAGTAGGTTTCCAATTTATTATTGTTGCTGTGAGGACTATCTGCATGTGTGAATATGTATGTGCGTTTTAGTGCATTGGTCACTGTGGATAATATCTACATTAGTGTGAGGGACTTCCCACTGATGAGAGCATTGGATTCAAGAGAATACATATGCTTTGTAAGGTCTCGCATACCTCTTACTCAACTCCTTGCAGCAAGATTGTACTGTTATCATAGTTTGTATAATACCACAGCACTGTAGGAGAGTATTAGAAACCTCTTAGCTATTTCACAGGATTTTCTCATCCTAGAGTCATTCACAAAAGTGAAACAAGTAAGTGAAGAAGGATTCAGTTAATAATAACTAATAATAATTCACTGCTATTCATGTAGTAACTGGCTGAAGACATATGGAATAGAGGAAGTAGTAATCTGAAGACCCAGAAACACTATATTCAAGGGACACTTATGGCAGCACAGAGCTGTGTGACGTTGATAAATCATTCAACATCTCTGGGCTTCAATGTCTTTGTCCTTACAGTAGAAAGTAGGATTAAATTTATTAAGTTATTTTGCCATGAAGTATCAGAGATGATAATGGTAACATATTTTATAATTCTCGTTCCAGTCAAAAGTACTATCCTAAAGATGGAGCTATGCATGACTGAAACAGAAAACTCAGAGAAGAACTGTTTCATTTTGTTTCTGTCACCAAAATAATCTCAGTAGAAATTGCATTATTAGTGATTCTCCCACGCAAGATCGCAACTGCTGGTTTAAATTCAGATGGATGGTTGAGGCTAATGTAAAATTTTCAGCATCATTTCACTTAAATTCAAAATTCAAATTCAACAAACATGTATTGTGCCAGAAGATATACCAAGTGAAGAATATAAAACAATAATCTGGTACTAAAGGAGCTGACCACATAGTTAAATCATTTGCTCATTGTAGATCTTAATATAGAATAGTTTCCTCTTATGATAACAGAACAGAATAGCAAGAACACAAAATGCTAAAATTAAATAAAATTTTCTCAAAAAACCAACGCTATTTCAAAGTTGAAGCTTCATATGCAGTGCCCTACTTATTGCTATTGTCTTATTATTTGATGATGAAATTTTTTTATTTCCATAAAATGAGAAAATTAAAAAGGAAATTACTTGTACATTTTTCTTCATACTTTATGCATGTTGCATATATCAAAATAAATGATTTTTTAGAGATGTGAGTTATACGTTGCATGTGTGTATGTATACTATATAAATAATATCTCACTAATAACCTCTACTAATCACATTAAAATTAACTGAACACTTAATAATATGTGAGTCAAATTTTCAAAATTAACAGAGAAATACTGTTGACATCAGAATAGCAACATATTATAAAATATAATTACTTAATTTTAAAAATTAACTCCACATAATTAACTAATACACCAATAATTAAGCAATATGTAATTAAGTAAGTTACAGTCCCTGCCACTTAGTCATTTAATCATAAAAGTGAAGCATATTTTTATAAACAAATGAAATAAATATGAAATCTATTAATTAAATATGTGGTTGTAGCTAAGAATAAATATTAAGAACAAAAATTATCTGTTTCCACAATCTGTGTAATCAGAAAACAGGTTTGTGATGAGGTGCATAATTACTAGATTGGTACGGAGTGGTATGGTTTCATTCTTTAGTCGAATGTTGGCTCAGCCACTTCTCAGCTATGATGACCACCTTAACCTCTCCAAGTTTATTTCTTCATCAGTGAAATAAGGATAATAATAGTGCCTAGTGCTGAAGACTGTTTTCAGGGCGAAATAACATCATGCATGAACAGTACGAACCTTAACTCTTGCCAACTGCAAAACCCTAGGCACAAGGGCTATGAGGCAGAGACAAGAAATAGACAATTCGATATTAAAATAGAATTCTGTGACGCTTTGCTTATCCAAACTAGCTAATCTCTGATTGATCAGGGAAATAAAACAATGGCAACAGGAGTATTATTATTTTGGTAAACATTCAAAAGAGTTTTGTCCTCCAGTGATGTCCCTTTCTGTTCAAAAGGATCAGGTATTATTGATGTTTCTATCAGTCCTGCCTGGAAACTGCTCCAGTAAATTAATTTCAATAGCTCTGGACATCTATATAAGTTCTCTGGTCCTCTGAGAAGAGATTACAATACAAAACAAAACAAATAACACCGCTGGCTAGTGTAAAGCAAAGAAAATCTGTTGGCAGGACATTAGGAATCTAAGATGCTTTTAGAAGGCTGGAGAACTAGGCAGCACCAGGGACTGCTGTCTGTGATTGCCACAGACCCATGAGGACTTCGCTTGCTGTAGAAATGATCTGATCAGAGCAATCAGCTCGGGTAGAGATCTCACCCCTTCCTACGTCTATTGACAAGACTCAGCACACGTGCACACATCCCTCCTCATAGAGGCAAAAAGAAAAGAAGCAGAAAAGTCAGATCTGTCCCACTGGTGGACTGTCATTAATAGTCCCAGAATGCCATGCAGATGGATACTTGAGAAGTGTGACTGCATCCTAAACAGCTTCAAAACGTGGGCATGTCACAGTCAAATACATGGAAAAACAGTACACTGTAGTATGGGTTTTAAGTGTTCCCTGAAGGCCCATGTGTTAAAGGTACATCCCTGTCCTGTGGCACTATTGGAAGGTGATGGAAATTTTAATAGGTGGCCTTTGGGACTAGGCCTGCACCCTGGTGGGATTGTGGGACTCCAGCTCCTGTCTTTGTCTCCCTTCTACTTTCTGCCATGAGGTGTGTGATTGTAACCCTCCACGTGCTCCCACCATGATGCACTGCCTGCCTCAGGCTCAGAGGAGATGGCCCAACTAATCATGGACTAAAATAGGCAGAACTGTGAGCTAAAATAAACCTCTCCTTTTTTAAAGTTTGATTACCTCAGGTGTCTATTATAGTAAAAGAAACCTAACAAACCATGAAACTACATAAAGCTTAAATGCAATTCCATTAATGTGACTGGGGAAATACCGTAAGTTCCTATGCAAGAAACTTTAGCAACCACAGTACTACGAAGGGTTCACATTAGAAGATGGTACCACAATCCAGAAGGCTGTCACAAACTCATGGAATGTGATGTCATTTAGAATTAAATAGTACAACATCTATGAAATGGTATTATTTATGAAAGACAGGACATCAGGTGAATATAGTGGAAGACACATCAGTAGATGTCCATTAGAAAAGTAGACAAAGTTATCAGTTGCAAATAAGACATTCTCTTCTCCCAATTTTTCACCTACATACCAGCTTGCTTCCCTTTTAACAGAATCATGTTTTAATCACAGCAGAGACTTTTTTCAAAAGCATTTAAAAGAATGTATATCCTCAGTGTATGCTAAACACACACACACACACACACACACACACACACACACATACACGCACACTCATACACATGTCTCATATTATAGAACTTTTCATATAGTAGTTCCCTTCTAGATTTAATTGGCAGTGTTCAGGTATTGCAAAGAAAGAATCTAAAACTGAGAAATTAATTCTAATGAGGCTTGTCGCTGGAGCAGCAATCACATAGGAATTCAAGGAATGTTCTGACATCAGTATTAGGAGAACCAGTTTGTTTGCCTCTTTTAAATTTTCAGTGCTTAACTTTTCAACGCCAAGACTGTCAAATTTCCAGGATATGTTTTATTCACTCAGCTTCCTTTGTCTGCAAAATGAAGCTATCACTGAAATATTTCCAAGGAAATCCCAGTGGAGAGCTTTATAGACAGAGAGGTAATTGCATAGATAGAATGAATTGATTCTAAGTCTTTGTACATGTAGAAAGGCAAAGAATATGTCAATGACACTGAAGTCAAAAGACCTCGGGTTTGAAAGCTGAAAGCTAGAGAATAATGTTATGATTAACAATGAAAAAGAAAGCCAAGAAAGTTTTAGCGAGAGAAGGCAAGTTAAACCAGCTTTTGAAAAAAGATCTTAAAACTATCTACTTAAAGAGTCCAGATGATACCAAAGGTCTATAAAATGGAGGAAAACAAACTTTATTCACAATGTATTTTGATTTAAAGGATTTTAAATTTCCCATGTAAAATTTGTCATTTTTAAGCTTATTTTTTTGTGTTTTAAAAATGCTTTCATAATCTATCGAATATAAAATCCTTACCAGGCCTATAATCTTAAACATAGCCTCTTTTTTATTTCTGAAGGTGGAAAACTTCTGCTTTTACTTTACGTTCATGGTTCATCTGGAATCACTGAGGATATATGCTGTAATGTAAATGCCAAATTTTTCCTTAAATATGCAATTGCTAAAAAAATAACTTGCAATTACTATAGCCTATTTATGGGGAAAAAAAAAGAATCTCTTCTTTGTCACCGAATTGTTTTGTGTCCTTGTTAAAAATTAACTATGTGCAAGTCTTTTTGTATCTCTGGAGACTATCTATCTCATTGGCTTATTTGCCTATCCTGACTATGCCTAATTACTCTATTTCAGTTTTTCATATTTTCACATGCATTACACAATTAGCACATCATTGTGCGTATGTGGGATTAGGTGTTGAATCTAACTAAGTCCTTCACATTTAAGCTATATCTCTAGTCCTTATTAATTTATTTTTTATTTTGGGACAGGGTCTTGCTAAGTCTCTCAATTGTCCATGCTAGGCTTGAAAACACCCCTGCCTCACCATCCAGCCGACTAGGATTATAAGCACTTTCCACCATGCCCAGCTAGTTTCTTTTAAAAAAATAAAATAAAATAAAGAGAATAACTACTGCAGCCCTAAACAACCTAAATCTGAATTTCTCTGTGCAAGAGAACTAAAATGGATCTTGTTTAATCCACTTTCATGTTGAATCTGTTTCACTGAACACCAAACCTAATCCTCACTGATACCAGCTCCGATTACCCCTGAGGGGCCACTTCCCGAGCCCTGGCCCAGCAGCCTTGGACAGGTAAGCGTGAGAAGGCAGCTCCACTAGTGACACGAGAACTGAGGGAAGGGGATCCCAGGAAAATTTAAGTGCTACAGGCAGATGTTAGGAGGGTGCTGGGTAGTGAAAACAGCACGTAGGTAGCACCTCACTGGCATAGCCTCAAAACTAAACAGACTGGAGGTTGCACATGCTCTGATTTGTGTTTGATACTATCTGTTTTTGAAAAGACTCATTTGGTTTAAAATGTGCTTCCTGCTATCAAATGGCTTGTAGACTCTGAAATAGGAACAGTGGCGCCAAGAGTGAAGTAGAAGAGACAGAGCTCCACGGCCCTCCCAGCGATCTCAGGGCGCAATCTACGGAAGAATGCAGCCAGCAGCTCAGCTCTCAGAGAGGCCAATCCGGGCATGAACAATGACCCCTGCCTAGCGAGGAAGCCTCACCCTCACCGGGTGCATGGCTTGCTTTCTTGTTTTTATTTAACTTGTGCTACAGAACAAGGTTTAAAAAATAGGAAGGGACACAGTTTCAGCTTGAGAGGACAGAACTGGGGAGTAGCCATGGGAAACTTAATTTGAAAAGCAAGTGTTGACAGAGTGGTTGGTGCCAAGCGTTCTCTGCAAACCCTGGAGAAGTTTTGAAATACGGATGTGGCAGGTCTGGGAAGCCAAACCCAGACCAGCCTCCTGGTTGATGCCTGAGGACTTCACATGAGCACTGTGCTTGGAATGTGGTGTTGAGAGATGACTCAAGTGATCCAGTTGGCAGAAGATGGAAATTCCTTGGAAATGCCTTCCAGCCTGGGCTGAACTCTGCTCCGAGCTGGCTGGCTGCTCTTCACAGCGTACAGCTATCGAGTAAGAGTCGACTCCATTCTGTAAGTCGCACGGCTGCCTCGGAAGCTGCTTGGCTACATCTCAGATAGATGCTTGGCTCTGAAGATTATCCTCTGTTCCTCTTTTTCTCATCTCTGGTTGCATCAAATCTCAGGCTGACTAATGCCTTCCCAAGTGTTAGAGCTAGAAGAAAACTTGAGATTTTGTCTCATTTCCTTCTTGTGATAATTCTGAGGGGTTGCTGGAAATTGACCTCAAAATCTTGTACATACTAACCAAATATTCTACCAGTGGGACACACCTTTGGTACCCCTGAGACTTTTGTTCCCTCTCTCTCTGGAATCATCAATCCTAAATTCTTTTTGTGTTTCAAGCAGCCAAAAATGTATTGAACCTGAAAAAAATGAAATCAGAAGGCAAAGGAAGAACATCGTGTTAAAGTACACAAAGGACCTGCCTGATCGATCTTACATTCGATGGAGAATAATTAAGCCGAAGTATTATCATCAAACTGATGCTACTCTTAACTAAGAACCTGTCTTTGTACTGTTCCAGGCAGCATTTGGATGGAATTAAGTGAACAGGACCCTGGCTTCAGAGGTACAATACCATGTAAGTTGCCTTAGGTCAATAGCAATGACTATTTCTAGTTGGTTTCACCTGAGTT
Source organism: Dolichotis patagonum (assembly GCA_004027295.1). Classification (NCBI taxonomy): domain Eukaryota; kingdom Metazoa; phylum Chordata; class Mammalia; order Rodentia; family Caviidae; genus Dolichotis; species Dolichotis patagonum. The sequence goes on along the minus strand of PVJX010009018.1, from coordinate 29,402 downwards.
TTCTCCAGATGCAGGCAGATCCACAAGCAACATGGTACCCAAAGCAGAGTCACAAACCTAAGAGGGCACCCTGGGCCCAGAAAGCATGTCAGGGCTCATTTGGGGGTGAGCCAATTTTATCCGCTTCTGCCTCCTCTCTGCCTTCAGCTGACCTGTATCAACAAAAGACAGAACAGGCTGCCCGTACCGTCTGCCCTTTCTTTATAAGTGTCATCAAGTTCCTGGCTGCTGGCAGGAGCCAAAAGTCTATAGAATGCTATTTTGTACTCCATCTTCATTTCCTTCATATTTTATTTGATTCTAATGTATTTCATTTGATGATACAATTTGCATTTTTAATCATTTTGAATCTTTCATGGAGCAAAATACAGTATGGCCCATATTATATATTAATATAATTATTGTTCGTGTGTATATATGAGGGTACCACAGAAAGCAAAGAGGTTTTGGAATCCTAACATGATTCAGGGGATCTCTCTTCCGGCACTTGATTGCTGCAAGACCTAGAATGAGAAATTTTACCTCCGCAGGATTCAGTTTCTGCACCTGTGCATTAAAGAAGAGAATATATCTGCCTAGGTCAGGGGAGCAAGTAATCACCCATAATGTACCATTTGCTACATTTGTTCAGAAATCAGGTCAACTGCACGGTATTTAGGGGTGATTGTGTCTTCTCAATAGGGTTGAACAGGTTATGCCAAGCCAGCAAGGCTGACTCCAGCAATATCAACACCCCACCAATTTCTCAACCCAAAGCAAAATGACAAGCTTCAATCATCCCTAAGTTTCATGCTGATACAATGATGGGAAGATAGGGAAGAGTAGAAGAAAGAAGTCAGAAAGGCCCACAGAATGTAAGCTTGGGTGGGTTCCTAATAATTACCAAGCCACCTGGTTGATAGGGGCCAGTGTCATTCTCCATATCAATTGGGAGAATGTAAAAAGTATAAATCAGAAGCTCTTACTGGGTAGCCCAGGAGTTGGTTAAGTAACCGGATCTCCAGGTGATTCTTATATACACAAAAGATTTAAAAGTTCTGCTGTAGAACACTGATGCTAAAAGTTACCTCTAGCTATCATCAGCCAGTGTAGACAACACCAGCACCCCCAGGGTACACTCAGGCCTCAGGGTTATTCATTTGGAACTACAAAGGAATTTTTACATGAGTATTCTCACATTTCAAAAAACTAAATTTCCAGTTTATCTTGTAATATCACAAATCATGGCATAGCAGAATCTGAATTTCTCCAGCCTGCCATGGTCCCCCCTAATTCCAAGCCCATCACATCACCTTGCTCACTCACCTCGACTCACTGTCAGGTTTCTGGGGACAGTTTGGCTTATCGGCTCCTGATCCACCTCTATTCCTCTGCCCGCATTCAGAAATACAAATTTAGAATCCGAAAGTTTAAGCAAACTTGGCAGGAAAGTTAGGACGCAAATCCATCATGTGTCAAACATACGATTTTGATTATTGCAATATTGTTTATTAAAAGGAAAAGCACTTAAAGTGTCTCATTTTTAATGAGTACTAGAAATTATACTTGTAAATGGCACACTTGCATCTGTGGAAGAAGACATTTTTCAAGTGCTTATAATATGGGTATTTTTAAAGTTTCCCAGGTGGTTCCAGTTTATGCATTCAGGTTTGAAAAACAATGATTTGGGCAACTCTGATATCATCCAATTATTCCCTCTGCCACCATTGACAAGTAGCGTGATTTGCTTTCTAAATGTTTTCAAACTGAATCATAAGAAAGTTCCTTGTATTGAACAGAGATCAACTCCTGCAGTATCTGTGTTCTATGCATTTCCCTTTGAAAACTTTGGAAGACTTTTGCACATCTCCACCCAACTGTCTCAACTTTACCTAATTTGGTTTCTGAACCGAGTTCCATTGCGGTCACCACCTTTGGGAGATAGTAATGAAATTTGTCCTTCATAGAAACCATATTGTAAGGCAGACACAGAGCTAGAAACTTTGGATACCTTCTCTCATGTTCTTAACAAGCCAGAAAAGTGGAATTTATTTTTTAACTAGCAAAGCCTGAACTGAAAACAGGGCGATCATGTTAGAAATAGCTACACTAGGCTGGCAAATTGTTGGCTAAACCTGGATGCAGCATTTTTTAACAGAAGCCTCTGGTCTGGACCACTGTATCTCTGGGCTTAGAGTTCATAAACAGATGAACACTTAATTTTACTTTGGCCCATCCTCATATCCGACTGATGAGAAGAGGTGCCAGCAATGGCCTGCTAAAGACCCAGTCTCCCTGCACACACTTGCTGTAAATGTAAGGTGTTGGTAGCTTGGCTTATGAGGCCCTTAAACACAAGACAGGTGGCCTAATAAAACTGAGGAGAGAAGAGCTGAGCATTACTTTGTGAGGACAAAACTGAACATGAATTGGAACTATTAAAATATATGCTGTTGAGAAGGAGAGGGAGAGAGAGAAAAGAGAAAAGGAGGAAGGAAAGAAGGAAGGAAGGGCCTGAGTTTTTGGTTTCTTTTAGTTTTGGTAAATTTTCTTTTATCTTTAATAATAATTATACAATATTTGTACACATTTGTGAGGTATCATGTGCTACTTTGGTATAGGAATTCAATGAGTATGGCTTGGTATTTACTAGTCTTTCCTTCCCTTGATTACATAACCATCTTCTATGTCAAAATAATAGTAAATAAATATTTACCTTACAGAATTATAGCCTGTAATTCAGTGACTGCAACCTAAACCAAAGAATAAGAACTTCAAGTTGATTTGCTCAGCTCACATTTGTCTTATTCATCTAACCACACAGAGGGACAAGACGCACCAGGAGTCCATTTACCCTCCACATGTATTTGGGGTGGTATTTCTTGTCACTATAGTGATAAGGAAATAAATGTCAGAGACTGCAGATGTCTGCTAGCATCTATTTTTGCTAGTCCACCTTTTGAGACCATAGTTTTACTTTAAATGCATTTTCAAGGTATGACTTTTATACACCTTAACAGAGTTCAACCAAATGTGATAAATATTTGCATTATAAGCTAGATGCCAGGCATGTGCAGTTCCATCAGATGGCTAGCTGTTTTATATAATGCTAAAAAGAAAATTAAATGTGAAGTCCAATTTACGTTTTTATTTTTAAATAGCTGATATAAATTGATTTCTCTTTAATTGAAAGTTACGTAGTTTGATTATAAAACCTTAATAATAAAAACAGTCATTTGTAATCACTTGATCTTTTTCATGTTTTGCCACACAGCCAATATTAAATTAATTCACTTTTTAATAAAAATAATTCCTAATGTTGAGAAAATACTGATAAGTAGCAAGAAAGCTTTAAGATCATCAGTATTAAAACTAAATCCTTTTTTCTCATTATGGAAGATACAGTCAATTTAATTAATACACATTAATCCCTAGTTGACATTAAATTCATCTAAACTCTACATTCATATAGATTATTAACACCAAGTTATAAAAAATATTTTAAATGACTAATATATAAAGACACACATTTCTGGAGAGTCAGATGAGTAGAGTGATTCTATTATTAAATATTCTATAAATGAACTAATCACCAGAGAATATTTCTTTAGTTTACTAAATACTTCTAGTTTAGAAAGAAACAGTGACAAGAAAATATCTTTTCCAAGAAATGAGTTGAAAAGTCACTCCATTATTGATCTAGAGTTGATTTTTCCTCCTAAATTTAAGTCATCACAGTATAAAAGCCGAGATGGGGCTTGGGGGTGGGAGCAAAAAAAAAAAAATACAAGGTTAAAACAAAATAGTTGTACCACAAATTATATTTGCATAAGAGAAATTTTTATTTGAGAGATGACTTTAATTTTGTAAAACTTGCTGATTTTTTTCCTTTACCTGATTTAGAAAAGGGAATTTTTCATAAAGCAATAAAAGATTCACACCTAGCATTTTAAAAATCATTCTAGGTTGTAAGTTGTGTTATTTTAAGACATGTTTATGTGTGAACTTATTTTAATTGGCTCTTGAAAATGTAAGAGCCTTATAACATACCAGGTGGTATATTTTGACTCTGGCTTCTTTCAATCTGTTTTCCAGTGACAGGTCAGTTTACAAAGAATGTCATCGTGCATTCTAGCACTAATTTCACATTACGTTCTTATCCCGACCACGTGCAGACTGGCCTTCCGAATGGACAGCTTCATGATGGAGCCCCTTTATAGGGAATTCTCAAACCTCCCACCAGGGCAACACAAGCCAAGCAAAATAACTTCCTTTCCAACGTACATTAACTTAAAGAACTTACCTTTCACATTAAGTAACAACAACAAGAAATAGCCTTGTATTTCAGCCAGCTTTTCAGTTTAAGCATAAGCTCTAGAGCTAATTAATTTAATAGACTACAAGATGCCAATTTTCTTTATTTACCTTTTTTTGTCTTGATAAACATTAGTGTGCTTGAATGGATACCTCTATTTTCCTTGGAGTTTTAAAGCTTCCTTTTATGTGTGTGAAAAATGGCTAATATGTCAGGGTTTATCAAACAGAGCCTGGCTTTTTCAGCTGGTCCCTTCCTCCTTATCTAGCAAACACATTACCCTCTCCATCAAAACGGAGCACAGCAAACACTGCTGTGGGCCGCACACATAACCAAGCTACCTTGAAATGGTCCCCAGACTTTAAACTCAGCCAGAAAGCTGATTAGGTCCCAGATCTTTGGGCATTATCTTATTTTTGATAGCCGAGCTATGAAAAGGCAATAGAGAAAAAAGCTGTCTAATAGGAAGGCAAGTTAAGGTGTCTGTTACTTAAGAGGTGTACTTCAAAGGAAGGTGGGGGGGAAACTGTGTAAACTTGTTTAACTATTTGCTAAATCTTAAAAAGGGCCATGTTTTTAAAAAGAATTTATATGTGAGTTAAAATATTTTTTTTTAAAGTTCAAACAATTCACGTGTAGGAAACGACATATTACTGTGGTATATTTGCCCTCCTGGAGATATGCTAATATCTTTGTTAGTACCTTTTAAACAACTTTGAAATTAGTATTAGTCAAAGATTCATGCCAGGTCTGTAGAGCCATTGTGAAAAGACATTATAGAAACCTTTGTGCATTTTGGTAAAATTCCTTTTAGTCTCCCCTGAAAAAGAAAAATCAAAGGAAAAAAAGAGAGAGAAAAGGCCTAACACTGGAACTGAGTTTAAATATCTAAAATGCACTTTTACTGTAAAATAGAGGATATATAGATAATACTTAGGAGCAATATTTTACAGGTGCACAAATTTCATGACTGAGGTTGAGCACCTTGATCTTACACCAAGTCCAGCACCTCAGGGCTTCAGGCAATCTCAGAGCACACACCGGGTGGAAACACTCTGTCTTATCACACCGATTACCTGGGAAAGGGAAAGGTAAGTGGGAAGTGGAACACTTGACTGAAAGAGAGGTGGGGCGTGGTCCCCAGGGCAGGGTTAAGGCTAACACATGTCAGAAAACAGCAGTGCCTGTCTGGGCTCGTTTGCAAGAATAGGTTGGGGGAAGGACATAAACTGAAAACTATTCATACCTGAGGCTGCGTGATCCGTCATGAAAGCAAGTCTTACTCTGTATCCACGCCAAGTGGCCTGGAGCAGAGGGGAGCCAGCTATGTGCCACTCTGCATACACTTGAGTCTCCTTTAGGGTTGATCTCAGGTTCCATACAATCCAAAGTGCAAGACGCCAGCTCAAAAATCAAAAAGAAAAATATCCCACAATTGAAATAATGCTGCTATTGTTTCTAACTAAAACTGGCTTTGTCTTAAATCTAAATCCAAACGTGTGCTGATACAAAATCAAACCCTAAACATTTTTATGATTTCAACCTATTCACATCAAGACCTTACATGTTAATCAATATTCCAACATGTTATTTGGATATAACTGTTTGTGTTAGAAAAAAATTTGGACTCAGGAAACCTAATAGGTGGTAGGGGCTGGCACATATGAAGTGCAAAATCTCAAAGGCTACTTTTAACAAAGAATGTTAAAATATCAGTAACATATTAAATATCATAAAAACTGAAGATGTTTTAAAAAGCTATGAAGGACTTAGGTTTTTATTTTTTTAACAGAAATGTTAAGTGCACCCATAATCAATTTTATTTTATTTATTTGTTTATCTGTACCAGGAATTGAACTCAGGACCTCATGCTTACCAGGCAAGGGCTTGTGCCAGTGACCTGCATTTCTGGCCCTCAAGACTTAAGTATTTAGCATAAGCAAACTTGTGGGAGGAACATGCTGGCGTCCTTGCCACATAGAGTGGCCACACAGCGAGTGACAGGGTGGTTTGATTTGATGAAGGACTCTATGTTCATAGAGTTTCCCTGTGACTTGGGGCATGAACATCTTGGTGACATTCCCACCTCTTCCTGGAGCCACATGCTAACCTGGCATTTACACAGAAGGCTATTTAGTGTATCTGGGGCTGAAGGACACCAAGAGGACAGTGACCACTTTGTCCCTGGGCTGGCAGCTTTGTAATTTAGAAACCTGAGTACAATGCAGGTTTTGGAGTGGTCTCAATAGGACCAATTCAGATTTACAGTCTCATTGTTTTAATGATGCTGCATACTTATGGGCGGATCTTCGGGAAGAAGCACTGAAGAGTAGCTACTCCTGAACGGGACCTCAGGAGGCTGAGCTTCAGCTTTGCTTCTTCACGTTCCCCTGTGTGTGGGAAAGTCAGTCCCGACTGAAAATGAAATGAACTGACTGTCTCTTTGGTTGTCATTCAGGGGAGTGAGCCCATGAAATGTTGGCCTTAGCCCAAAGAGGGGAGCACAAAATAAAGTGATCAAAACATGCACTTAGAAATGGGGGGGTTTTGAGATGTGAAAGTCTGCTGCTATAGTAAATTGCCTTATTTACCTAAAAAAAGAAAAAATATATAATTGAACTTTTAGCTTCAGGTTGCAACATTATATGTAATCATAACAAAAACATAGTTATTAATAAGACATTAGTACACAATATGGGCTATAAAAAATAACGTGAGTGACTAGGAATGGCTACATGAAGAGCTCTGCATTGACTGTCACATGAATTAATTCACATAATCCTTACAGCAACGCCTGATATACTTACTGTTACTTCCCAAGATGAAGAAACCCAGGGTCAGAAAAATAAGTAACTTGCTCAGGGCTGCACAGCTAAAGAGTGGCCAAGCTTCAGAGAAGTTAATTTGTATGTGTAGATATGTATGTGCTTGCATTAAGTGTAGTCAAATTGTCCCCTTGAAAATAAATAGGGCTCCATTCAATTTGTTCAGCTCCCAACAAACAGTGAGCTGATTTTCTTCATCATTATAGGTAATGTACACAGTGGTAAAAGCAACTTGGGTGTGATGGGTTTAGAAGGTTTATTCCCAGTGCAAACCTAAGATTGCTGAAACACCTAGCAATAGGTCTGTGAGTCAGTTCACCTCACCGTGGTATCTCAGAACTTCTTTAGCTCATGTGATTAAAATGTGTAGAATTCATTCACCACAAACACTGGCCTTTCCTTCACCTTGCTTGATCTGCCTTAGTGGCCCTGGCTGCCATGGAGCCACAAGTAAATATTTTCTTTGCTAGGTTGCCCTTTTGCATTCTATCTGAACATTTCTACTTTCCATATTGGCTGTTCTCTCAGAAGGAAGATGCCTCTCCTGGAGTTCTGCAAATATTCTGGGATTTTTGTCATTGAACATCACTGAAGGATAAATAGCAACATCTAGAGATAAAGAGCTGCTGAACATGATTTTATCAGCAAAGAAAGCATGCCATGGGGGTCTCAAATCTGTCCCAAGCAAGAGACAATAAGACAGAGACTTTAATGACAACAGAAATAAGGCATATGTGATAAAAGAAAATGCTAACTGGTATCAGAAGTGTATCACATGTGGTTCATGTTTCTATCACTATTTTAAAATACATAATTAAGCCAAAAGATACACTTTAATAGGTAATACTCAAGAATGGGGAATAAATTATTAGCATTACCACTATCTACCATCACTCAGTTTATTAAAAACAATTCTCCTAATATTAAACTAAGACTTGAAGAAGAAAATACTTTAAGAATTATAATGTATTTAAAATTCCTTCTAAAAATGGTATGAATCCCCACCCTTGCTGGTAGCATTATATACTCATACAACTAACCATTTTAGTAATGCCCCCCCATTTGACCCAAAGTGACAAAATAAAACTGGTGGGCAGAGGGAGGGAGGGAGGGAGAGAGAGAGAGAGAGAGAGAGGTGCCTTTTCAGACTTCAAGAATCCCTAAAAGACAAATTTAAAACATCTAGTACAATAGAAAGCAGTTTGTGGGTAGAAATTCATCACAATTTGAAAACATTACTTTTACACACAGAGACATAAAAATATTACCAGCCAAGACAATAATTATCTAACAAGATGCACAGAAAAATGTGCCCCATTTTATTATGGCAAAAACATTTACTACATAAACATATATTAGTTGCTCCCTAATATACATGTGTGTTTTACTAGTGCTAGCAAAAAATTATCAAAAATTATTTTAGAAATCTAATAGGGATTAATTATTTATGGGTCCTGCACTATGTCATACTAATGTCAAGTTACAACTTTCCGAATTTCTAGGACATGCCCATAGCATCGTGTCCTTGTCCCTGAAAATACACAAATATTATGAATGTTTGCTTGCACCCTGAACATCTGTTTAAAAAAGAAGAAAGAAAAGCAATCCTTCCTTGCCCTGAGAAGTGAGTACACATAGGAAGGATCCAGCTTGCTGCCTGAAGACTTTATAAACTAAGTTCACAAAGCAAACTCAGAAGAGCAGGCGTGGGAAGAACAGTGCTGTCCGCCTTTCCTCTGCTGGCACACTCCAAACCTCTGTGGGAAAAACAGAGAAAAAGTGAAAGACGAGCCGCCTACACAGTTTGACCTCCTCCTCCTCATCGCCGCTCCTCTCCTGTACCACCCACTGCCCAGTCCAGGAAATGTTGGTCCAGCCACAAATTCAGGATGAATCATCTGATCACACTTCAGGGATCTAGGGTAAATAAAGTTTGCGTGCCCTACAATTATTAATGACAAGAGCCGAACGATCCAGATAGGCATTTAAAGTATGTGGTGGTGGAAGGTTTGTTGGCAATAGTTGTTCATTGAAATTTCCTACAGGGTGTTTTTTTTTTTTTTAAACCTAGTCTGTGATGCAGAACCTGCTGTGCTAAATTATGAACCAAAGGCTTTGGGGTGGGAACAATCAATCAGGATACCTGGGGTAGTGTGTGATGCACATGCTCCTGTCAGCGGGAACAGGCTGCCCCTGAACGGGGTCCCCCAGCAGGTTCAATAAATATGATACTATAGACAAACCGACGGGATCACAGGACTGCATCAATCAGCTGTTGATAAAATACAATCTTCCCTTAATACATGCTGAGAAAGTTATTTAACACTTACAAACCCTGCATCCATTTCTTGCCCTTCTTATTTTTTTAAGTCTTCTCGGGAAAGTGTAACTCTTTTACAGGGCAAGAGGAAGAAGTTGCAAGATCCTGAGGGTGAAGGCTTCCTGGCACCGGGGAAACTGAGGCAAACTGTTAAACTCCAGGGTGCACAGAGGGAAGGGGTCAGGGGTGCAGGAACTGGTCAGAGGGTGGGGACCATGGAAATCACACCTGAAACATTTCAGGGGCTCTGGCAAAACTCGAGTACCTTGTTGAAACAGATCCTGCTGAGAAACCCCTGGTGCATTTCAATTCCACTTTGATTTCAGTTGTTTTCCGCTCTGCGGTTTTCGTGCATGTGGAGCAAATGAGCGGAGTACTGTATTCTGGATTAATCTGGAGGAAAACTAACTGGGCAGGGGGTAATTTAACAGGGGGTGGGGGAGGGCAGGGCTGTGAATTTAAGAGGATGACTCCGCAGCGCTGTGGAAAAGGCAACTCCACGGCTTCACTCTGGTGAAACTCGGGGTCAGCAGCAGCGGGAATGAGAAGACAGCTTCTCTGGGGAAGCTTCCAGGATGTCAGGCTGCTCGCTGCGCTCTGGCTTTCCACCCCCCAGTTCCAAACGGCGAAGTAATGAAAAGGTGGAGGGTCCGTGGCGAGGCCGTCCTGAGCGCTGCCCCTGACTGGACTGTGAAGTCCACTTTGACCTTCCCCTGCGGGCCCTCCCGGTGTCCCCTAGTGGTTCCCGTGACCCAGTGTCACCCGGGTCCTCTGCTGGCCGGCCGCACGCGGATCTGCTAAGCCCGGAGCCTCAGTGCCGAGCGGGCAGACGGTGACCACGCAGCGGGGAGGACACGTCGGGCGGTGAGCGTGGCAGAGCCCCAGGGAAGGCGGACAGCCCTTCTCTTCACTGTGCTCGCCTAGGAATAGTGGGGGCGAGGAAAGGAAAGCTCGCCACTCAGACGCCCATCTCCCCCAGCCTGGTGAGGTGTCGACGGCCACGTCTGGAGCGCCTGGAAGCTTCCCGCCCCAGCTTAGCCCTGACCCGTCTGGGCGCCCCGGTTAGCGCTGCTCTTCTCCCGCCCGGCCCTCGTGTCCCCAGGATTCGCTCCAGAGCGCAGGCCGAGCTGCTGGCTCCATGGCCTAGGGTGGGAACGTCCTCAGGTCACCGCGACCCGGGCTCTCCCGAGAGGCCCCTGCCCTTGGACGGTTGCCCTTGGGACAGGTGGCCAAGTAGGACGACGCAGGACCCGGACTGGGTGGACCAGGCCGGGCCCCTGTCCCTACCCTGCGCCCTACCAGCCCCACCCGAATCCTGAGACCCACCCTGCGGGCAGGCGGCGGGGCGGAATGAGGTGAGGGTGGGAGGCTGTCGGGAAATTCACTTGGGGTTCCTTAACAGGGCCTTGGGGTTCTCCGCTCCGATTTGCGCCTGTGAGGCTTCCTAGCGAGGAGGTGCAGAGCGGGGCGGAGGAGGAGGAACGTGGTGGCTGCGGAGCTCGGAGACGCGGGAACCCCTCCCTGTAACCTTTCTGAGGACTTTGCGCTTCGGAGAGCTCTTTACCTGCAACTGACACGCCAAGCGCTCTCCGGGGGCCTGTTGAGCAGATGGAGTGGCGGGGCCAGGCGGGGCCTGTTGGCGAGACACGGGGACATTTGTCATGGGTGACCCGGCGCCTCGGCTTCTGAGCCCACGCCGGCGCGGGGAGGCCCGCGCTAATGTAATAAAGCGAGAGCGACAAGAGGAAAGGCCTCTCTCGCCCCGGGGCCGCCACATGCTCACTGGGTTTTACTGTCAGGGCTGGTCCAGGCTGTGGCTTCATTTCATATTCCATTAATATTTACAGCAGCTATTGAATTTCCCATTACAAAGTTCACCATACACACTGCTAATATGAAATTTTAATAGTACTGTGCACATTATGAAAAGTCCCGCATTTAAAGGGGAGGAAGTCGGATCCCAGGGAGAAGTTGCCCTGGGAAGTTACTGCCCCTCAGCCTCCTGGACGGCCTCCCCAACTCCGACAGGAAAAGCGTTTTCATCTGCAGCTATTATCACAAAGCTGTGAAAGAATGGGCGTGTTATCAATATTGAAATCAAAAGAAGAGGACTGAAATGGAGTGGGTAAAGAGGAGGCAGCCTCTGTGAGCACCACTCACACACTCATTATTGAAAATGTTCTGCTCGTCCACTGCGGGGAGAACATTCTCAGTAATGTTCCGGGAGGAGCTGGGCAGCGAGCAAGACATGTCCAGGTTGTGCTGGGTTCTGGCTGCCCGCGTCCTGGCGGGAAAGAGGTTCTTGGGGCTACAGGAGGACAGAAGCCCCCTCCCTCCTCGGGCAGCACCCCCGCTGCCAGTTTTCCACTCCCCTCCAGCCCCAGGCCCCAGGAGTTCCAAATCTTCTGCTCCAGGGGAACAAACTTGGTTGAGAAGTGTGACGATCACCTCTTTGGTCCCACTGTGATGTTTACATTTTCAGGCTGGACACTCTGACTTCAGGGGTGATTTCCTGCCAGAAAGACTGTGCTGGGGATATGACTCCCACTCCTCTCCATGTGCAACTCGGCTTGGAGGGATAAGAGGGGAGGGAAAAAGAATGAATTTGGTCTGAGCCTTGGACGTCTTCCAGCTCAAAGGTGAACCCTGAAAGTGGCTCAGAGGGTGGCTGACCCAGCAGTTCCCAGCAGGCCACACTGTGAGATGGGGTTGTTTTTCTTCTTCTGCTGCTGATGCACCAGGCTGCTCAGTGGAGTCAAGGGGTGAGGCGTGTGGTGTAGCAGCTTCTAGCTCCATCTCCAAAGGCTCCTTCCTGCTCACCCTCCTGCCCACCAAAGGCTGGCAAAGCAAGGAGCCAGTGAGTGCACAGAGAGAGAGAGAGAGAGAGAGAGAGAGAGAGAGATGCACAGGACGCATGCCCAGCTACCTCCCAGTCCTGTCCCATATGGTCAAGACCCTGCCCCTGCAGGCACCCAGGTGCCCTCAGCTCTCTGACATGTGTCTGCCCTTTCCATTTAACTGCTGTGACTTTTAACTTCTTGCCCTGGGCTGGGGATATGGCTCAGCAGCACAGGGCCTGCTTGGCAAGTGCAAGGTTGTGAGTTTGATTCCCAGTAACACCCACCACCATCACTACCAAAGAAAAGCAGTATTAACTTCTTGTCCTGGGAGACTCAACTGGTTTCCCAGGCTTCTTGCTTTCTGCACTTCACCTCGTCCTACGGTGGCTAGATCAGGGGGACAGGGCATGCTGTGCTGTCTCTGGTCTGTGTGTGGCTTTCTCATCTGCCCCCACACCATCCCTTCCCCTCCTCACACTCTTCAGGGCGTAAATTAATGATGGCACTAGGAACACCACTGCCGTGTCTTAATAAGCTCTACTTCTGCAATAAAAGGGCAATTTCTGGATCTTTGGGTTACTTATCAGCTAAAAGAAAATGACAGTGCCTGAAGGGAAAGAAGGGTGACATTTCCGCAGGAAGATCTGGTGTGGGGTTTTATTCCCAAGTTTTAAAAATTATTGCTATTATTATTATCCCCCCTTTTGTGCATGTTTTGTTAAAACCCCTAAATGTGTCATGCTTTGTCACATCCTCTGTGTGTGTTTTTAGAGAACATTTGAATAAAAGGCTCGATGCCAGGTATTGGTGACACGGGGGGTGGAATTTTCAGCGGTTCCACAAAGAGTTGGCCGCCTCTATTTGCATAAGGTCAGAGTAGTGCTTCTGATAGAACTTCACCAGCATCTCTGTCTCTTAGCAACACCCTTGCACTCTTGGTCCCTGCATTAAATTGACTGGTCCCTTCCTTTTCTTCCTTTCATTGGGAGGCTTACAATAAAATGTCACCCTTCCAACCTGTGCCTGTCACCCAGTAGGTCATCTGTATCTCCCCCCTGCTCCCTCCCCTCCCCTCTTCCACTCCCTTTTTTCCCCAGCTCCTATTATATGATGAGATTATTCATTTGGTGGGTTCCCAAAACTGTTTCATTTTAGGGTGTTAATTAATATTAATACCATTTCTCCTTTTGTTATTAATAAAAAGCCCTCATAAACAGAGGCAAGATAAGGAGCAAATTGGCAGCACCTGCCAAACAATGGGCCCAGCGCGGGGTAATAAGGGGAGCAGAGATACAGGGAGCAGGGGTTGGGTCAGTCTCTCCACCCATTTAGTTGATGCAGGGTTGAACACAGCGCACAAGCCCTTGAAGAGCTCAGAACAGGCCAGGCAACCCTCTTGGCTCAGGGATGGGGACCGGTGACAGCGTCCAGATGCTGATAGGTGGTGTTAATGGAGGGTCACGTTTGGACAATAGCATCCATCACTTGCTTCCTGGCTCCACTGTCAGCTGCAGTCATTTCTGACTACTCCAGCACTCAGATTTAGGATAGATCCAATCATTACCTTCACCCTGGCAACAGAATATACAGATCTACAGCAGAGAGGCTACACAACCATACTGGGAGTTCTTCAGGATTTTATCATGCCTTCCTTTCTTGTTCCTTTTAAAAGAAGAGACCCCTAAGTGTTCAATGCATTCCTTCCTATTTTGTTCTATCAACAGCTGCCCAGTTCCTCAACAGGATAATAGCTGCTTTATTAGCACCAAAATGAGCAAATAAACAAATAAAACTTTTGTCTGAGCACCTGAATGATGATTGTTGGTTTTTATGCCATATCAGTTGTGCAAAATAGTCCCTGGATAGTCTGTAAAGTTTGCCACGAAACTGACTTTGGGGCAGGGTCTGTGTGATGCTACCTTTCTGAGTACACTGAAAATATTTCTTCCCTTTTGACAAGTATTTCCAACTAAGTAAAAGCAGTTATGCCCAAAAGGAAAGGAGAAGAGAACGGGAAAGGAAGAGGGCCTTTTATATGTTTCTTGTGAATAAGGTTAAGAATTAATCTAAGTAGAAGTAAACAAATTAAAATCCTAAGCAGCTCATTCTGGAGCAAGAGGGAATCAGAGAGAAGGGACGCTGGTAAATTCTTTCCCTTCTTGCTTCTTGGACAGAGAAACTGAGCCCTTTCTTAGAAAAATGGTTTGTTTTCTGAAACAAGTGACTCATTCCTTTAAGTGTAGCACATGGTAAAGTAAAACGGGATGCTTTTCTCTGATATTGCCACAGCCCCCTAGATCTGCTTTCTTTCCTCTTCTTCAGCTTGCGTGTCCTATAATTCTTGCAAGCTATCACCAGATAAATTTGCAGGTAATGGGGTCTGAGAAAAGCAACCAGGGTTAAAAGTCAACTAGCTCCTCTTTAATAATTCACGTGTCATATTTCTTCCACTATGTCAAGTTTGCTAAAGAAGATGGACAGGGGCTGACGGGTGACACTCGAGTTTCTTATTCCAAGTCTCAGAAGGGAGGAAAATCGTAAAAAGAGCCCCCCCCTTCTCCTCTCAAAGGGGCTAAAGCAGCCTGCACCTTCTTTGCCTTACTTTCCAGTCCATCTCCAAGATACCTAGAAGCTGTGTGAAGACAGGAGTGCAAAACACATTCCTGGGGATTTTTCCTGCTTTCATTTATTCTTCCTTAGAAATGTGTCTCTTTTTCTCCTTAACAGTATGTTCCTTCTTGTAGGCTTCCAAGTGGCAATTTTGTTCATATTTTCCCCACAAATCAGAACACTTCTCTGCCAAAGCAATTTCACTTACAGGTGATGGTTTTTATTTTAGCTTTCTTGTAGATGACCTTTTTTCTTTGTACAACTGTTTTTCCAGCAGCACAGCTGTTGACAGCTTCTGGTATCTTTGACTTAAATCTCTCTATTCTGTTTCTTTTGGGAGGAGTGTGGGTGAAAGTTTGAAATGTGTGACTTTTTATTTTCTCTTGACAATTTGCTGCTTCCAGGAAGAGAAAAGGACACAGTGCATAAGAGAACAAGAACATGAAAATCAAAGAAGTTTTCAGCATATTCGAGTTTGATTCTAGAGGATGAGTTGAAAGGTTTTCAGATTCCAGAGGGAAACAGAGAAAAAACAAAAGGAGATGAAGACTGAGTTTTACCTATTGAGATTTTGCCCAAAATTCAAAGTGAACATGATACTCAAACTACTTTGAGTTTTTCTATTGCTTGTATTACCCTCTTAGATTTTGAACGATTTCAATTTATACAGAACAAACTAGGGGAGTAATTTCGTTTACAATTTCTCTCCCCCATTCTTTTCAAGGAAAAAATATTAGAAGAAGGTTTCTTATAATGAGGGCTGACATTTTTCTGTGTACTACTTATTCAATGAAAATGATCCCACAGTTTTTGCAAACTTATCTCCTGACTGTTGGCAAGTAGAGAACCATTTGAAAGACAAGTACTTTGTAACTGTTTAGTTCTAAATTAGAACAAATAGACTGATCTTTCTGGAAACAGTTTTATTTTCAAGGTGCAGTAATCACCAGTGGTATATCATTTTAGAGTAACAAATATTATCTCTCATTCCACTCATCTTAGCTTCAGTGCTATACAGAAATTCCCTGTGTGATCGGTGTCTTCTCCACTCATTTCAACTCATGACTGTTTGATATTGACTAAGTTTTTTAAAAGTTCCTTTGCACAGGTACCCAGGGCACATTTTGCAGGCCGACTTGTGGTAAGAGCTTTCTTCTGTTTCTAGCACCAGTTTCAGGTGGAGATCTGTTGTTATGTCTCATATAAATCGTTAAGGGGGAGATCTGAGAGTTCCTGAGGGAGAGAGTTTGTAAGAAATCAGGCACAGTCTGACAGGAGAAGAATGAATAGCTCTGAAAGAAATTTCTAATTGAATGTTGGGTCTGAATTGAAAAAAAAAAGGGTTGGGAGGTGCTCTTAGTTTGGGCAGAGGAGAAGAGAGGGTACAATGTACCCAAGATCCTCTCTCCAGAAATAGCCTATTGGAAACTAACAATTAATAATTTTAAAGTTGTTACATTTTATGCAAGTGAGGCAAAAGAGCTTGAGTTACTTTATAACCCTAGGCAGGAGTCAGTCTTTCAAAGAGGAAAAATTGGTGGCCACTGACCTCACATTTGCAATTTTATCTGCATCTCGCCCTCCTCAAATATATACTTAGAAGAGACTGTTCACACATCATTTGCATAGATTTTTTTAAGGAAGGAGACAGAGCATCTGCGGTCTGTTTTTAAGTGTATGCATAATGCCGTAATTATTGCTTGCAGAAAACTTTCTAGTTTATGAGTTCAATTGAGCTAAAATCCTTCAAGGAAATGAACTTTATAGGGGAGTCTAGCTCTCCAGACTACAATTCCATCTCTGGGTGAGATGCATGGAGACAGCCTTTGGGGAGACAGGGCTGCCCCCACCTCCCTTCTTCCTACATTTCCCTCACTAAGGTGGGAACCTGGGGCCACCCCACTTGCTGCAGTCTGCACCTGATGTGCTGACTCTGGATTCCGCCAGGGTCCCTCCCCCCCCCAGTTCTGAGTTCCCAGCACTCTCATAGTCCCAGCTATTTTCCAGGGGCCAGAGGTGATGAGAAAGAAGCAGGACCAGCTCCCAGCCTGCAAAATCAGCTGACCAGAGAAATCCTGAAGCACTGGGGCCATCGAGCTGACTTCACAGAAGGTCCCCCAGAATTCTGCGTGTGACAGAAAACATAAGTCTTTGCGGCGATTGTATTCCCACCAGTTTTAACTAAGTGAGAAGAGGGAAACTTGGAGAGAGAGAAATCAATAAATAAAGCAACTCCAGGAGAGCCTGATGGGCTTGTTGCAAACAGGAGGTGGGCATCGCAGGCATATACTTGTTCCTTCGGAGAACCAGGAGGAAACGGAGCCCGCAGGAGCAGGGAAGCCTGGTTTCCTTCGCGCGGATAATCGAAAACACAAAACAGCAAATGCTGGGCGCAGGGGTTGCCTGGCATCTTCTGGGGCGATCGTCTGCGGCCTCCACTGTGACTGCCCGGAGTGGCGCCTGGCGCGGCCGCGGGCTCCAGGCCGCCGCCCGGGTCTCCGGGCCTGGCTCCCGCTCGCCGGGCTCCCCGCGCGGCTCCCACCGGCCCTGCCGGCGCGGAAGCGGCTCGGGCCTCTCACACCTATCATCGGAAGCCCTCTTCGCTCTGTCTTCCATGCATGGCGAGCATTGTGCATTCCACTCGCCGCTCCTCTTCGGAGTTCTCCTAGTCTCTCTGCAGCTTGTCACAACCTGTAATAAAATGCCCTTTCCGTGGGGAGTTTCAGTCGAGAGGGCAGCGGTTCCATTTTCAGCTGACAGCCCCGAACGGGAGCGCGCGGCGGCCTCCCTGGTGTCCGCCTCGGGCTTTAACTCCTGCGGGGCCGGCCACAGGCCAGGGGAGCCCGGCACCCCAAGGCAGCGGGCTGGGCGCCTCCTCCCCTGCAGCCCGGATGGGATCGAGCTCTGAGCCCCTGGGGCTGCAGACGCCCCGGCCGCGAAGGCTCAGCCCTCCAAACTGGGGCGCCTGTTCTCACTTGCCGTGGAGAGGGGTGGCCGCGAGAAGCCGGGTGGGATGGAGAAAGGACATCAGTGCTGCAGCCCCACCGGCCAGCACCCACGTCCCGGGAGCTGCTCACAGAGTCAGTTACTAAACTGGCTCCAACTAACTTCCTTCATTAGTCAAACCCACCCCACAGTGATGCCCATAAATTTGGAATGAAAACAAGATTTGTTCATGAGTCTCCGTCCCAGCAGTGCAGTAAGGGCTCATTAGACTGCGCCCAGGTCTCACCTGGGTGAGAAGAGGCCACAGCTGGATTCCGTTCTCAGAAGGGGGCCTGAGACAGGGGATCCCAAGGCCACCCCTGGCCTCTGCTTTACGTCCTCCCAAACTGCTTACTAAGTACTGAGGAGAAAACCTCCTACCTGGTCAACCCCCAGGGAAGTCGCTTTAGAATACCCAGAGTCCCCTAGACTTTTTTAAAAAATTTGTGTCCACTAGTTCGTGACAGAATAAAAGTGATGGTTGTGAGGTCACTTGACGAGGGGGAGAATTAGACAGGCAAGGGAAGGCAGGTGCCTGGGATAAGAGAACCAAACCAAAATGCTCAGAGCTGCCTCCTCAAGCTCCAGTTTGTTCCCGGTATGAGAGGGCCTGGGAGGGTCCCTCGGGGGAACGTGTTGTGGGTTTCTCCTGAGCCCCAGGTTTTCATGGCCAGCTCAGAACTGTCTTCCAGGCTCTTCAAATGCGGAGGGGTGTGGGGTGGGGCATGGCATTGTTGTCATCCAGCCATTACAAGGAAAACCTCCTCCCCCTGCCCTGATTCTGGGAGTGCCATCCTTCCTACCCACAGTGTCCCCACTGGCATCAGCACCGGACCCCTCAGAGATGCTGAGCCTGGCCCTGCCACACTCACACCTGTCCCTCTGCACGTGCGCTGCCCTCTTCTTTGTGGACGGGGAAGCTGGCAAAATCTTATCTTAAAGAATGCTTTCAAAACCTGAACCAGTGTTCCTTCTCTAAAGGAAACCTGGAGAAATGGACCGGTGGAACTCTGCAGGTGATTTACCTCTGGAAGGTGGGGATACTCTGTGTCATAACTTTGGCCGAGATGGAGAAAGTAGAAAGATTCCTTTTGAGAGCACCAGTTACTTGATATTCCTGCTCATAGAAGACCATTGTGCTCGGCTTGTTTTTAACAAAAGAAGAAAAAAAAAAGCACTCGTGCCCTCTCTATCAGAAGGTGCTGGTGGGACATAGTAAGGAGACATTTTATGTCTAGGAAAATGTAAACAGCCAAAGCTTTTTATCCCCCAAAGGAAATAGAGGGGGAAAATTGGAGGAATACAGAAAATGTGCTTGTGTTTGAGCAGTTGAGTTAGGACTACTGTGCTGCATTATTTAATGCAATTCTCCTGTCTCTTTTGTTTTATTTCTTAAGGTTGAGCTGGGTCTGGAAAAGGGATCTTAAGGTAGACAAGACAAAACAAAACAAAACCAATGGTAGATTGCCATCAGTTCAAAGGATGCTGATGACTTAATGAAAGCCACTATTCCTGTCTCCTTTTATGTCCTGGAAACTCAGAATCTTTTCTCCTTGCAAGCCCTGCTTTTGTAGAAGCGATGTTCATCTGAAACACTGCTCAAAAATACTTAGGATATATTTGAGGACCTGATGATGATCTCTCCTTCTCCCCAGTTGGCTCATAGATTCTATTCAAAATGAAGCTATTTGGGGACATGTAAAAGCCAGTAAATTCCCTGATGCACAAAAGAAAATGGTGCTTTCTATCCACTGCCTATTTCCACTCAAAAGTGAATAATGTCCCAGTTACCACCAGGCCTGACTTGATTTATCTTGGTTAATAGGATTAACGTGTCAGCCTCTCTCAAGAATTTCCAAATGCATATCTGGGGTGTCAGTGACTGGCTGGTGTCTTTTTTCCTTTCTGATCGGCATAATGACGCACCTACAAGTAGAGGGCCTTTGTCCAGTGGGAGCAGGCAGATTATCTGTCTCCAGTGAAACAAGGCGTGTCACGGCCACCTTTGCCAAGACTCCAAGCCAGAACCCAGTCACTATAAAATAATTGTGTCACTGCCTCACCAGTGCACTGTCTGTGTTTCATTTATCTTTTGACTGTAATTGAATGGTTGAAAAGCAAAAATGTAGACAAATTCCAGCTGTATTGAGATCTGTTTCTTCCTCCACTACCTCGGCCCATCATTAGATAGTTTCCCTCTCCGTGCAGGAGGTCAGAGTTTATAAATATAAATTGCATTTTGCATTACTTCTAGATGAGTGAAGCTGTCAAAGCAATAATATGAGCTTTCAGTCCCACATTCTACCACTTCTTTCCCATTTTTTGGCCAGGAGGTCATGTGCAAATTGAACGTGACAACCCAGAAGACATGTCCAACAGACTCGTATTGTTACCCGGCTCAGCCGCCCGGCTCATAACAACATTAAACCCACATTAGTCCCCAGCCTCCGCCAGGCAGGAGCTCTAAAGACAGGACCCAAGCTCCTCAGAAAGTTCACTTCAGTGATACCACTTCATCTGGAAGTGCTGGGCGGCACTGACCTAAAATATTTTTTACCCAAGATTCATGAGGATGTTATATTCCAAAGATCAGGGCAGTGTGTATATAGGGCAAAGAACAAAGAACACGGTAAAGTGCCAATGAGCCCTAAAACACACACACACACACACACACACACACACACACACACACACACACACACACACACACAAATGGGGCAGGATATACTTGCTTCTATGTGAAAAAAGTATGTATATATTATTCCAGGATCCAATAGTGATGTGGTTAGAAATAACTTCCATTGTTATTCTGACAATGAAACCACCTGAAAACATGGGCTGACCTTGTACTCTTATTAGTGAGTCTTCACATTGTTGTTTGGAAATCTAAATGCGGTAAAAAAAAAAAATCAGGTTTTAACAGCTTAATGTTACCATTATTAAATGATAGTCCTTCGCAAATTACTTTGAGAGGGTCAGAAATTTTCAGCAGTTCTAAGGGAGCTGAATGCCTGGCAGGATTGGGAATTGTCTCTGGATGTGACCCACTCGTGTCTTGCCCAGATTGTAGTTAATGGAGAACTGGTTTTCACTGACAGGGTGTTTGACGGCTTCTAGGAAATGAGTGGCTGTTCGCATTCCTGTTCCAAATGGACAGGTGTCTACATCAGCGTTGGCAACCTGGTTGGCAGACTCCAAGAGTGGCCAACGAGCAAATTGTTTATGGAGAATAAACTTCCCTCCCACCCAAGATGACTGTGCACACGTGTGAATTCTGGGAGTGGGGAGGGAGGAGACAGAGACTCTGGAGGCAGAAAGATTGATATGGGTCCATGAAGAATAAAGAGGCAGAAACCCTTTGGTTCCAAGTGGCGCCATAAGCAAGGGCATCTCTTCCGGAGTTCATCTCATGCCTAACCACTTCATGTTCCAAGTGCACAAATGAAAGTTACTTAATCTTCTTTCCCATGCTCATAAATCTCAACACATAAAGTAAATTAAGCCAAAGGTCTTTTACACTCTGTTAATTTAGCAATTTTTTCACATGTCCTTCTCTTCCTCCCTTGGGTGGCATGGATTCAACATGATGGCAGGGCAGAGTGGCAGGACATGAAGAGTGGTACCTGGAAGAATCTTACCTGGGAATTCAAAGCAGGAAGTGACCCTCTTGTCTTTGATGGATGGTCACATCTTATCATATACTACCTAAGAGTAACCAGCATGTCTATCAAAGTATTTAATTCTCTTTTCACTTTTACACAGAGTCCTCCCTCTCTCATTATTCACGCTGATTCTTACTTGCTGCATGTTATTAAAAAGCAAGGAACAAAACACATGTTTAAGGAAAAAAAACAATTATAATACTCCAGCATCTGATGTCCTCTTACTTTCTGCCCTTGACTTTTATGAGTATCAAATTTGTTTTAAGTGTTAGAAAACATGAATAGTAATAATAAAAAACAACCCTCTTGCTAGGAAACTGAAGCAGTGATTAATATTGACAGGGAAATTAACACTGAGTTTTGGGCAAATTTTTCTGGGTATCTAGGGTTAATTACAAATGGCTAATTTTTCAAAATTTAAAATTTTTCCTCTTTCAGTTACAGAAGATTTTACAGTTTTTCTCCTTTGCTTTAACATTTCTTGTCTAATTTTTATTTTATTTCATTTTATTTTATTTTGTTACCTAGGATCAAACTCAGGACCTCACACTTGCCAAGCATGTCCTTGTGCTGCTGAGCTAAACCCCACCCTCTTGCCTCATTTTAATATGGCAATTTTATGACTTACTTTTACCCTCCTGTATTTCTAGGAATTATAGTAAGAAAACCAGTGGTGTTAGAGTGAGGCTACGTCCTGTGCCTCTATGAATATAATGCCTTTTCTGTCCTTGGGTACTTCATTAAGTCTCTGGGCCCCAGTTTCTTCACCTGTGAGATGGAGATATTAATAACTCTTCATTTATAGACTTGTTTGAAGATTCTTAATATAGTGTGTTTTCCACACTTCAGGAACAGTAAATTCTCCAAGATAAGCCACACTATGGCTGCATCTGCAGCAACTGGTGCTGCTCAAGACGATGATGATGTTACTGTGATCTGTGCAAATGTCACACTTCATCTTCATCTGTGAAACAGAAATAACACCCCCAATACACAGGGCTGAACCACAAGAGGCACAAGTTTGTACCTAGCTTGAGGATCATAGCGATTTAGCAAGATTTTTTAAATCTTCTTTTAAGATTAAAAAAAAATATTAAAATAGGTGCAGAGAGAGCTCAGTACACAGGACTGGGGTCAATCCCTAGCATTAATAAATTTTTAAAAATGACACAAAGAGTTGTAGAAATACTGAAATTAAGTAAAATGTGTCAGCCATTCAGCATGGTGGCAGGACAGAGCATGCCTTTGGTAAATGAATGAAGTATTCACTTTGGGAAGGAGATCTAATCTTTGAGGGCTCCAGATGGATGTTCTTTGTATCTGGCTCTAGAGGTTTAGTTGTTTAAAGGATAACATGAATGAAGCCAGAGTTGAGAACAACACCCAGCAAGTATCTTCTTTCTTATGACAATGTCTTGTTCCTCAGTGAATTCAGGACACAGCTGTGGTGAGAAACCTCAGCAAGAGTGGGTTGGAGGAGACAGCCCAAATGCACCTCTAGCCCAGGAGAAAATACACTGACCCAGAGATGTGTCTTGAAATTTGCAGGATGTAGCGAGTTGGAGTTTATTGTTTACGTCCTGATATATTAACTTACTGATAGACATAGGATGAGAGCCTTCTGGATTCTGTACCTGAGAATAAACTCTGGCACTATTTGCAGAGTTGTGTGTGATAACCTAGGTCAACCCCCTCCAACACCCAAGGGAAGAGCAAAGCAGACCACTCAAAGCTAACTCAGCCCAGGAAGAAGTCTGCAGTTGGGCTCCTCGGAATAGAACAAAATAGAACTGAGTTTCCATTCTTAGGCCATTTTTATTTAACACCATGGAACAAAATTCTTGCCCCAGCTGATTTTGTGATTCTGTATTTAAAGCCAAGTGTTCAGTAAGTGCTTAGATAGAAAAAACAGGTTGTTCACATCACTCTCAACTGCATCAAACTCAGGGCACATATGTGTGCATGTTACAAATCTAATAAACCTGTCCAGTAATATTTAAAACTTCTAATGTCTTTAGCAAAAAATAATAAATAAAAAAATTAAATAAATTTCAAAAAAAACAAGAAAAAACACCTAAATGGAATTGGGTATATTCCATTCTCACTCTCTAAACATAAATGTCTCATTCTGTCAAAGTAAATTGAATTTGGTGTAAATTAAAATATAGGCAAAGAGAAGTACTCTTCTACCCAATCACCACTGACGACCCGTACAGCCAAGTGTCTGGCATTTGCTCCTCATCTGCTTCTGTGACCATAGGGAGCAAGCCAAGTGACAGGCTCACAGATGGAGGCCTTGTGTGATTAATGGTGTCTACCGAGCCTGCTAGTGAGGATGCAGGAAATGATGGCAGATATGACCTAGTCCTTTTGTGCTTTTGGCTTTGTTTCCTTCCAAGGTTTGAGGAAAATCCAAAAGACCTCCAGCTCCATTCTTTGCTGGAAAACCTGAAGGTATTCTTGCATTCTTGAGAATCACTTGCCAAGGCCAAACCTGTAATTCAAAGTCACATCAGCTTCCTAACTGACCTGCAACACTGCATTTCCTGTCTCCCACCCACCTTTTCTCCCTCTCTCTTTCTCTCCTCATCTCTTTCTTGCTTTTTGTGCACATGTGTGTCCTTACCTCTATGTCTCTTCAATTTCCCCATGCAGTCTTGCCTGAAAGACAAAAGTGAGCTTGCCATAGATTGTCTGAGGAATAGATGCAAGTGTATATGGCTGAGAAGGGGAAAGGATGGCAGAGTGAAGGCCTGTATCAGCTGGCAGAAGGAAGGCCACGCTTCCTGGGCACACCCCGCCATGTCCTCACTGAGAGGGTCATCTCAGCACACTGCTCCTAATGCATCAAGAACACAGGAGACAAAGATTTCAGCATTAAAACATTTATTACACTGGATGAGCCCATATTGATACATTATTAACAATGAAAATCTACGGGTATATTCAGGTTCATTCGTGATGTGGTATATTCTACGGGTGTTAACCAAGGTATAATGACCAACAGCCACCATCACACTAACATACGGACACCTTCCACAGCTTTAAAACTTCTTCCATATTTCACTACTGTATTCCTCCTTCTCCAAAACCATGTAGACCACTGATCTTTTTTACTATCTCCCTAACCTTGCCTATTGGAGAATGTTATTCATTGGAATCAGACAGCATGTGGCCTCTTTTGACCAGTTCACTTTCACTTTAAAAATATGCACTTAGGGTTCTTCATGACCTTTCATGGCCTGCTAGCTCATTTCTTTTCACTGACGGATAACATTCATCGTTCTGATGTACTTCAGTCTTTCTACCCATTCACCTGTCAAAGGCCATCTTGGTTGCTCCCACATTTTGGCAATTGTGTATAAAGCTACTGTAAACATACATGTCTCTGTATGTATGCAGGTCTCTCTGAGAACATAAATTTTCAGTCTATTTGGTAAATATCAAAAGGCCTGATTGCTGAATCACAAAATCAAAGCATGTTTAGTTTATAAGAAACTTTCAAACTGGCTTCCTAGTCAGTATTTCTTCTGGTGATTTGAATGAACACATGGTAAGCAAAACAGGTGCTTAGCAAGGATGGAGACTCGATTATTAGTGGGCACCAAGGCAGGGGCTGGCTCCATCTGAGGGATCTCAAGGTCGCTTAGAGGGTGGATTTGACCAGACTGCAGCGGTTCTCTCTTGGTTTGGCATTTCTCTTGCTCTGTGACCTCTGCTGACCTATTTAACCTTCATATGTTTCAGTTTCTTAACTGTAATTAGACTTCGTAAGACTAGTTAGACCCTAAAGTTCCAAGAATTACCTGAGATTTGCCATGCATATCTTACCACAACACTTGGTACCAGTAAACTCTCGATACATGTTAGCCATTTTAACATCTTATGTAAACAAGTTCCTCCACTCCCAAACACCCGTTATACTTTTTAGGGATGAATTTTTGCAACGGTGCATTCAAGAGCACTAACCACAGAACAAATTAATACACTGTGAAATCTGGTGAGAAAAGAAAAACGCATGCAAGCTAAAAATGAAAGAAAACAAAACTGAAAAATAAATCTTACTGAGTTGACTTCTTCCTCCAACAACTTAGATCATGGAATAAATTCCATCTTCTTTTCCCAGGCCTGGGTTTGTATTAGTATCTGGATAGTTTAGAATCCTCAGGGTGAGTCCCGTACGCCCTCTCTCTGGTGGCCTGCCAAAACCTGCTCCAGGAACACCTAGGCTAGTCAGCACCAGCACAGGCGAGCAGACTCCTCACCCTGAGGGCCTGACTTAAGCTCGTGTTTTTCCTTTCCTCAGACAACCCCACCGGCATGTGAGAGGGCAGCCACATTAAGCAACCTATGTGGGAAATTGGTGGGGTGTGGGGTGGTGGTGGCAGTTCTTATATGATGACATAATGATACGTGTTGACAATAAAAAGTAAATGCACCAGGATTGTCTTCTTTGTACTGCACTTTGGATACAAACCAAACTAAAAGCAAATATGCTCTTGTGCAGAGATGAATAATATATGCCTCCCCACCACACCAGTGGGAATGGAAATATCTGAGTGTGTCGACCAGCTGATTTACCTTCATGGTATCAAATAACTAGTTTTCCTGTTTTAACCACATGAGCAAGGTTTAAGTGTCATTAGGTCAGAGCATACGGAATTTTCTTAAACTAAGAGTAAACTATGAAACCTGATAATTCACACAGGGTATAAGGCTAAAAAGCAGGTGTTCACTAATATGAGTTGTATCTGTATAAATATCACATGGCACTAAGAACATAGATCAAAATGTGTTTTATTAACTGTGAAGCTAAAATATGCAATGAAGCTCAGAATCCCGCCTAAGAATTACAGACAAGGTGGGTCTGAAGAGCTGAACTGCAGGAGATGCAGCTCTATGGGTGTCCCCCAAAAGGACAGTTATAGCAGGGTTCTAGGATTGTTCAGCCCCTCGGTCCTGTGGGAAAGAGAGTAGATAAAGGGCAAGGGAGCAGAATAGCTGAAGTCTTTCTTGTCTAGCTCCTTGTCTCACTAAAGCAACAATTCCCAACTCTTTTGGCACAAGGAAATGGTTTTGTGGAGTCAATTTTTCCACAGATGGGGGTGGCAGGGTGGTTTAAGGGTAATCCAAAGACCCTACAGATCAGATTCAGTGTAAGTAGGGTCGGAGCTCCTTTGGGTGATCTGACAGGAGGTAATGGGAGTGATGGGGGCAGCTGTGTCACTGCTCCTCACTCACCACCCCCTCATCTCCTGCTGTGCTGCCCAGCACTAGATCCTTGAACCAGGAGTTGTCAGACCACTGCCCTAAAATACCTGTGACAGTGCCTGGTACTGTTAGTAACAGTTGTGAGTAACAGAAAAGGAAAGATTTAACCCATAGCTATATCTCCCACTCTATATTTGCTTTGGATAAACTAGGGCCAGAAAGGTTCTCTGCTTTTCCTGAACTGAAAGATCCAGCCCAGTGAATCTGAATAATGATTAACAGCACAGAATCCAGATTCGGACACCGCACTTGGAGTCCTGGCTCTGCTTTTTACCTCTATAGCCCTGGGCGGGTCTCTAAGCCTTAGTTTTCTTGGTTCTAAAATAGAAATAATAAAAGATATTCCTTCTCTAGCTAATGAAGGATTAGATCAAATAATAGTGATTAGCACTGACTTTCATGCATAGCTGTTGCTAAGTCTTTGTTGTTATTGATTTTTTCTTTTCATCATCACTATTCTGAGTCAGCTGCTCCCACTGCAAAATATTTTTCTATCTGAAGCAGGAAATAGGCAGAGAAAGGTTTTACAGCAGAGTCAGGTGGGGACACTGGGTCTGCCTATTTCAGCAGCCTTTGATGACACCAGCTGTGCTGGATCGGTCATTTAATTCTCTTTTGAGGACCTTCTCTGTGGGAGTCTCTACGAGGAGTCCCAGCGACTGTATAAACATACAGGTGATCACAACATCATCCCTGTCCAACAAGCATATTACCTGCACAGAAAGACTCCCAGCTGCCCAGTTAAGGTTGCTTTCATGTAGAATTCCCTTCCAAACATACTAAAAGGCTTCACAGTAAAAGGCTGACTTGTTTAATTCTGAATTTATGCACACATGATCATATTTCTTGTCCTCCCTAGAACCTATCTAGGAGTTTAATAACATAACTTCAGTTTCAAAACTTTTAAAATAAGATCTACCTACTGCTTTAAAATATGAATAAGCAAACAACTGTGTTTTATACATCCCTTAAAGGAAACATCATTCCAAAAGTTGAGGGATATATTTGCCTTTTTTTTTTTTTTTGGTACCGGGGATCTAACTCACGACCACATGCTTGCAAGGCAGGCGCTTATGCTGCTGAGCTAAATCCCCGGCCCTAGGGGATATATTTGCCTTAAGCATGAAGCTGTAACTGAATATTATTTCTTCCTTTCAATCAAAAAAATAAAAATAAAAAATGGGCTGAGGATTTAGCTCAGTGACTTAAGCACCTGCCTGGCAAAGGCAAGGTTGTGAGTTTGATCCTCGGTACAAAAAAAAAAATTAAAATTAAAAAATTAAAAATAAAAACAACCTGTGTGTCAGTATAGAGACATGATTGAGTCATGGCTATTTAGAAACCCAGTACACATTCTTTGCTACAACTTTATGTCTGTGTGCGTGTGTGCGTGCATGCGTGCGTGCGTGTGTGTGTGTTAATTAAAAAGGAGATGAGGGAATGGTAGAGTGCTTGCCTAAGTGGAAGATCCTCTATTCGATCCTCAGTACCATAGGGTACTGAAGCCAAAAACTGCATGATAGTACAGAAAGCTACCCTGACTCCTCCAATCATGTTTTAAAAAATATTCTGACATTTGCAAAAGAGAAACTACATTTCCAATATTCCCCAAACGGTTTCCCTTTGTTAGGCTAACCAATGACAGAAGCATAATTAGAAGCTCAACTAAGACAGACAAGCTTACATAAGAAGTTGAACTGATTCAACAAGACTTAGAATGATTTGAGAGAAGGCTGTGGGCCCAGAGTGTATTCCTCGTGGATAGCTGGACAGGCCTTCATCACGGAAAGATGTACCAAACTTTGCTAAGGCTGTTCTCAGCACATCTCCTGTACTACTTGAAACCAAGTGTCCTTTAGTCTGCTTTCAGCCATGGATATGTACTTAAGGATGGGAAAAAGGGACCCAAGGCTTCTATCTCCACCTACAATCCAAGCCATGCAGTTATCTTTCTGTATCAAGAGGTGGATGAGCAGAGACAATATAACCCTGGACATTAATTCTCTGTTATTGTCAAAACGGTGACACCTCCCTGGATAAAAATCCCAAAGTGCTTAACTTTTATGACTTTTATTGCTTTGACTACCAAAAAGTTTGAGGGCTAGAATTAAGTATCTGAAAAAAATGTTTGCCATGAGACCTCTAAGTTGTAGGTGCTTGATGCTAAGAAGACCCTTAAAGAAAAACCTCTCAACAGCTGTGGGATGAGTCGCGCTGCCAGTCCTCAAACACAGTAGTCACCAACTCATCCAGCCAACTTCCCTGAGTGCCCCATATCCCACACTCGGGTTTCTGTCTAGAAAACTATGACAGAGGTTATAGGTACTGCATGTGTTCTTAAATGTCTAACATTCTCTTCTTATTTTTCTTAATTTCTTTTTATTTTATTTTAAAAGGGACTAAAATTAAACACAACAAAACAGAACAGAATGGGACATAAGAAAGCATAAATTTCAAAGCAAGACAACCAGAGATCTTCACTATCTGTCATATTGTCTCTTGTTTTCTTCCAAATGGTTGTCCTTATCTTTGCATATGGAGAGCTCATACTAAATAACATAGCCAATCTTTTCACAAGATGTGTAGTTCACTGGC
>PVJX010009017.1:0-62811 GCA_004027295.1 Dolichotis patagonum | reverse complement strand
TTACTAAATGAGTGTTTCTAACTTCATAGGTATCTAGTCATTTCTCATATTTCTGCAAAATTCCCTTTCATTGGCATTCTTCTTCTATATTTTTAAACAAAAGTATTCATTATTTTCTTTGTTCTGTTTTTTCAGTATTGAGCATTGAATCTAGAAACTTCACGCCAAGCTCCACCCTGCTACATCCCCAGCTACTTCTCATTTCTTATTCTGAGGCACGGTCTCATTGTATTGCTTAGGCTGAGCGGGAACTTATTATCCTCCTGCCTCAGCCTCCCAGACTATTAGGATTACAAGCATGTGTTACCATGCCAGGCTGAGTATTGTGTGTGCTATGTATGATTGTACAGGTAGTAACAACTCCATTTGGAGTAAGTCGGAATAATAATGCACTGAGAATTCTGTTTGCCCTGCTTAGCTTTAGTCATTTCACTGATGTAGAAGGTTGTGGTATTTCAAATGAAAGAGGGAAAATGTCTGTTCTTCTCCTTCAATAAAACAGAAGGAGAATTGTACAGTGAATGCAGTGTTTGGTGAGAACCTCCTACATTTTTACATTTAGATCTCGGTCGTTTCCTCAGCTGAGTCTAAGGTGCACTGGCAACCTTCAAAATGGAGACAGCTGGGCAGAGAAAGGGGTTGCCAACAAAAGAGTTACTGCAAACATAGAAAAGAATATCAGAAACTCCCAGTTTGGGTTCCAACATGTAACAAGTTTGAGACTCATTACTCTCATACTTTAAAAAAACATTGAACCAAGTAAATATCAACTTTTCTTAGACTCTTCAGAGAATTAAGGTCACAGTGTACCATGAGATTAATTGCCACAATAATATCTGGAAACAATTATGTACATAAAAGAAACATAAAGAAAAATCAGTTTATTATCTATATTCATAGAAGTTGCATGTTCCGTAAATTGGGTGTTTTAATCAGAGTTCACAGGGGAAAAGACTTAATACAGGACACTTAATTTATAAGTTTATGTTGTAATGACCTCTCAAAGAGTCCAATGCAAGACAGTTCAGGAAATCTGTCCACACACTAAACACCCAAAAAATCCAGCAAAGAGCCTGGGTCCCATAGCAATGTTCTGCTCAACTCCAGCTGGATACCTAGAGCCCAAAACAATGTACTCCACAGGTCCAACTGGAGGCCTAGAACCCACAAGGTTTCAAGCAAGTCTGTATCCAGGATCTGAACTGGGAAGGCCCAAGGGTGAGTGGTGATATTTCCACAAGGGGGATAAAGGATTTGTGCGAGCAGCCTGAAGAATCTACACTAAAGGCAGGAAGTGAAGCTCAAGGTAAGCACCAGTGTTTCCCAAAAGACAACTGCAGTGACAGTGAGGACCCAAGGTATGCTGAGGGTGAGATGAGATGAATTGCTATCAGGAGAGCCCATGTGACAAGATTCCCCAGGAGGGCCAACAGGACACCATCTGCCTCTCCAATCCTAATTTAATTCTTTTGGCAACAGTCCTGAAGTGGACCTGCTACACACAGAATCATACTGATTCAGTTCAGCTGAGTGCTACAAGTTGACTTAGTTAATCCACCACAATGACCACAGTTGTAAAAACTTATTTAAAATCTTTGTCAGTTGATTTGAACATCTGGCTCATCTAGAAACATTTGTTTGGTTTTTCCTTTTATATGGATAATACTTGATGATTGGTCTTAAGGTGGTTCACTGGGGAGTGGGTCAACCTTCAGAAAATGGGGCCTAATTAGAGGTTCTTAGATCACAGGGGGTGTGTCCAGCTCTGTACCACCTTTTGCTACCTAAAAGCAATTGGTGAACAGAGTGTACTCACATTATGAGCCAAAATAACCCTCTTCTTTTCATAAGTTACTTAGTCTTGTTATTTCATTATACTAAGAGAAAATTGAGAAGTGCTACATTTTTCAATTATATAATATTGAATTAAAACCCACGTATATTTCAATCCACAACCCTGCATATGATGAAAATATTTCAGTCTGTCTCCTGTCAAATGAAGACATTTTTCAGATAAACTAAAATTGTGGCAATTAAAAGAATGTGAGAGAGGAAATGGAAGTGCTCTGTTTAGTAAGTTCTACTATATGCAAAGTAGTACTTGAATTCAGAGCATGGAGTAGGAGATTAACATATCTGACTTCAAGGACATAAGTAGTAAACTACTTCATAAACAGGAAGTTTTAGCTCTAAGATCTATGAGTACACTAATGGCACGTGTAAAAGCATCATCAGTTTCTATTGCTGTCTTAGAACGTACACATATGTATCAGTCAGCTTGCTATTACTGAACACAGTACTGGACACAAACAGATTAAAAGAGAGGGATGTGGTGATGGGGAACAGCTGAAATGCAGTGATGGGTGATGGTTAGAAAAATAGCTCACTTCTGCCTCACAGTGGTTCCAGAGAGTCCGTAACACCATCCTGTGATTCTTGTCCCAGTGCTGGAATACATAACTGGAATACACACACATTCAGCACATGGCAAAATCTCAACATTGGTTCTCTCACTTGTGGAGTGAGGGCTCCTAAGACAGAAAATGTGAAATGCAGTCTGCTAGGCCCGACTAACCTCTGAAAAAGTACACAAAAGCAGTAACACTAGTTTCTTCATTCATCATACAGATTAGTGTCACACTTAGGGATTTAAAGGATGCAGGAATGGTGATTCTCACCCTATCCTGTACAAAATGACCTGTTTGCACTGTGCAGAACAAACATACAATGCAGGTGTAGGGTGGGCCAAAACTATGGTCAATCAGATTACAAGTGTAATCCCTCAGGTAATAGTGTAGCAGGCAACTAAGTTAGTCAGAAATATTATAGGCAGTGAGATAGGGCTAGGTCCTCAATAGAGCCAGTGCAGACACCTGGTAACTGCCTGGGAAGCTGATACCTCCTGCTGTGGTCCAGGCCTCAAGACAAAAGACCATATAAATGTACCCATATCCAGAGGATTGACACCCTAAATAGTTCCCATCCCTCTAGCAAAGAGTCACAGCTCCAAGAATGCCTGCTGCTTGCTCTGTAACTTGCTTTCCCATTTGTCCCTAATGTAATCAATTTTACCTGAACTACTGATCTTATTGGCTAACTATAGTAATGTCCCACCTTATGCCCATCTGCCTTGTGAGTTCCCAGTCTCCCCCTACCTTGAACCTATGGTTTTACTATATAAAAGTCCCTAGAAAAGACAGAGTCCTGGGCAACCTGCTGGGACCCTCTTCTGTCTCTTTCCAGACAGGAGCTTTCTCTCAATAAATATATTCTACTCTCTCCCTCTGTTGTTCCTAAAGTTCATTCTTTGATTTTAGAGAACATGAACTTGGACATAGTAGGTCAGGAGTTTCATTCTCCTATATCAATAGTAAATGGGGATCAAATAGGAAAGCAAATCACACAGCAAGCTCACATGGGAAGGACAATGACTTTCCTGGATGGGGTGATTTAAGATGGTTTTGGTCTTACACCCAAGATGGTTGATGCCTATTTAGAGTATCAGTCACTATTTTCCATCCCTAGGGGAAGTATGTGGGCAAAATCCTTCCACTTTTTCCTGAAGCCTGGTGTGCAATGAATGGGACTCCAGCTACAGTTCTCTTCTGCACTGACCTGTCCAGAGCCCTCCCATGTCTAACTACCCACAGTATTTTTAAAGAGCTTAGCTGTATAGAATAGTATCTGCCACCCAAGAGCAAAACGCAGCTAACCGATCAGCAGCAAGAGCAGCCCACAGCAGGAATTCCCTAAAGGGGCGCCTTTTCTAATTTCTAATGCTTTTAGAGTTAATATGAAATATGATAGCAAAAATAAAGTGATAATTTCTGAGACTCTTGGGGAAAAGGCAATGAGGTGGTAGTGGATAAAAGGCAGATGTGAGAGAGGAGGACAGAAAGAGTGGGAGCTGGGATATACAGCAAGATAAATGCATCCATGATGAGGTCACTGAGAGCTAATCTGTGGAGGATTTCAGGGCAGAGAAGGGAAGGAGAATAAAAGAAACAACTATTCTGTTATGTACACGTAACTACTGCCCACAGTGAATGTAATCCTATTGTACTAAAAATATAGTAATAAAAAAAAAAACCTTTCAAACCATTAGTTTGCACAATTAAGGCATCTTGATAATTACAATTTTAAAAATCACATCTGGGTAACAAAATTACTCCCACAGAGCAAAAAACAATAAAAGAAAATAATATTTTTGTAAAATACATATCAAACAACTCCAAAGCTATAGTAATAGAACAGAGCCCAGGGCAGAGACTGGAGGTTGAAACAAGGAAATAGAAAGGGGCAGAACTTGTTTCTTTGGCCAGAGCTCCTCCCAGGATCACGCTGGCAGCACAGGCTCCAGCCTTCCACACAGGTGTCCCATTGGTTCCCAGTGTCCCTTCCCACTCCACCCTGCCACCTTACTTTCAGTTCTCACCTGGCTGCTCCCTTGGTAGGTACCTGCGAAACTTCATGGTAGACCTGTCCCCTCCTCTTCACAGACTCACGACTTCTACTCAGGTGTCCAAAGCTGTGTTAAGTGGTTCGTGGTGGACAGAGGTCAGAAGATTACAGAAGAAAAAGCTGCATTTCCTCTGGTGCGTTTCCTTCCTGGTTTTGAAGCCTTTCTTTGGAACCAGGGCTGGGGGCGGGGCAACTTTCCAACTTCCTGCTGCCTGGATCTTGAGGCCTTGGAGGAGCAGGGGTCACAGCAGGAAGAATCCCTCTCCAACAGGAACAGCTCCTTCTCCAGGCTGAGAGCCACCCTACCACTCCTTGCTCTCCTCGCTAGCCTGTACTTGTGATTTCTGCTGGGCTAAGTATACCAGGATCCTGACCTCCGGGGCAGATAGTTGTTTCCTGGAACTAGAGGGTCCGGCCCAGTGGCTGTTTTAATTGCAAACTGAGAGTGCCTTGCTTTTCAGTGTAACAATGTCTTTGGACCTCACTCTATATACGACTTTCTGGAGGAGGTACAGTACTTAGAGTGAAAACTGACAGGGCTAATTCTCCTTATTCTTAAGGAAGAGTCCCTAAGTGTTTGCTCTCTTGGGAGGTGACACATTTTCTCTCCCTTTCTTTGCTTATGTGATGTCTCTAACCTAGCAGGTCTTTGCACAGTAGCCATATTGTCATTTTCAAAACCGTTGAAGATGCTTTATCTCCATCAACAGACCATTTATATGTGTCACTTCTAATGCCTAACATATTTACCTCTTTTCTGATCCATATGTCCTTCATGGTCTTTAGGCTTCTGTTAAAACCTTATATTTTTAGGTTGGAATTCTAGTATAACAGCTTGATCCCCGCATTTAATTTTGTCACTACAGGTACATTTCTCTAGTACTGTTTTTCACATTTCATCTTTCTGATTATTTAATTGCTATGATTTCCAAGTCCATAATAATGCTTTACACCATGTTTGGCCTCTGTTTGGCATCATCTTTCCTTTCAGATTTAAATGAAGCTGCTGGGACATAGCCCATCATCAATAAGGATTGGCCAGAAGATCACATCTAATATTTTGGGACTTCTCTAAAAAATTAACTTCTAATTTCTATGAGATTAGGTTTTTTATCTCTTGGACACCTGGTCTTTTAAAAATATATTTATGTTATCTCCCTCTCTAGCACACATATGCGCATATACCTTTCGATTACTTTCCATGTCCTTCGTAAATTTTAAGGTTTCAAGGCCAAGATACAACCCTACCATTTAGAATAATGTTCCGTGGAACCAACTAGGAGTCAGAAGCCGGCTACTGAATCCACATTTTTATGAATGTTATTATGCCTGTATAGTGACATATATTTTTTTAAATTAACTCTGTGGGGTAGAGGAGACTTCTGAAGGATTAAATTGGTTAATTCCAGGTAAAAGGAAAGAAATTACACAGCGTTACCTTGGTTCACAATCTCAATTTTCTCCACAATTGAAGTTTCACACCCAACTGGACAAGAATCAAATCAGCCTTGTTCTCTCTCTCACTCTGTGTGTGTGTGTGTGTGTGTGTATACCAGGAATCAAACTGTCAACCTCACACTTCCAGACAGTGCTCTGTCACTCTGCTAAAACCCAGATGGGAAACAAAGCAGATTTCTCTATAATTTTAGAATTAAATCTAAAAATTGAATTTGATTCTATTCTTCAAATCAGTTGGCAACCAGCATGGTATAAAGGTTCAAGTTCATGAAACAAGGAACCACCTTTTTGTCTTTGGAAGTCATTTACTGTTGTATTTGTACATACAATAAAAGGATTAACTTATATTTTCTCATTACAAATAAATCACTGCATATGAATAGCAAGTGGTGAAAGTGTTTAGATGAGTGAGTTAGAGTAGTTCTGTCAGAGAAGATGCCGTGTACAGGAAGTATAAGAACAGAAACATGTTGATAGCAAAGTTGTCACAGTTGTCCTGTGATCTAACAAGTTTTATGGTTTTAACATTGACCCTGTGATTTTGGTGGGGGAAAGAAAAAAGAGGACTATGCAAGAATGTTGGTAGAAAAGGACTCCGTTTGTCCTTCCAAGTAAAGGAAGGAACATTGAAAATTATTCTCTATATAAATTCAGTCCTATGATGAACTGAGAGTAAAGTACCTGAAATTATTATTATACCATGATGTCAGGAAACTCCTTCTGTTGTTCCACTCCTTTATCTCTTTGGACTTTTCAACATTTTGGTCTTGATACCTATGTGACTTTTGCCTATTCAGTTTTCATTCTATTCCTACCTTTCTTACTCTGTCTCATTTTAATTTTCCCAACTTCAGGATCCAGAGCACGAGAAAGCTCAGAGTCAGGACAGACAGGAGCAGGGAACCGGCGTCCATGGCTTCATCAATCCTGGAGAATATCAAGGAGGAAGTGACATGTCCCATCTGCCTGGAGCTCATGACAGAACCTGTGAGCACGGACTGTGGACACACTTTCTGTAAACCCTGTATCACTGCAAACTATGAGTCCATGGAACATGAACAAAGAGTGAGCCACTGCCCTGTGTGCCGAGTCCCCTACCAGTTTGAAAACCTGAGGCCCAGTTGCCATATGGCCAACATAGTGGAGAGCCTCAAGGAGGTAACACTGAGCCCAAAGGCAGATCACTGTGACCTCCATGGGGAGAAACTCCTGCTGTTCTGTAAGGAGGACGGGAAGGTCATTTGCTGGCTTTGTGAGCGTTCGCAGGGACACCGTGGTCACAAAGTGCTTCTCCTGGAGAAGGCTGCACAGGAGTATCGGGTAAGAGATCAGGTTTGTAGGATGATACTACAGCAAGCAGTACTTGGGAAGAAACTTCCACTTTGCAGTATGGTTTAATTAGTTTGCCACCATTGAACAGGTGATTTGTGTCCATTTTGGATTATCTTCTGCAGCCTAACATACATATCTGTGCACTCCAGTTCATTGAAGTAAAATAATCCTTGAGTAAAAGTTCCTAGAGAAAAACAAAAATCCTTATAACTTTTACTAGATGGGTGGAGATTTGGTGTGCAAGACAAGCTCTGATTACTACCTATATCAGCAAATGAATAAATGAGATGAGTTCAGATACAAGTTGTTTCCTTGCTGCAGATCAAATTCCAATTCTAGTACAGAAAGAATCAGCCTGCACATGGTAAAGTGGAGTTGAGATTAATACTGTAAGAAAAGTTATCTAGATACATAAAGAAGACATCTCCTCAGATGTTTTTCTCATTGAGTTTTTCTCGGTTTCAGTAAACTTGGGTTTCTTTGGAGGTCAACCAGATTATTTTTAAAAGAATCAAACAGAAAGAAATCAGACAGATTAAAGCCATGAGAACAGCCAAATAAAAGCAATACAATAATTCAAAACAAAAGAAGAGAAAATCAATAATGGCTACCATAATACCTCTTCTTTTCTTCAAAAAAGCTGTCCATATCATCAGAGATAATAAAATCATACAAAACAAGATAGAATAAAATCAAACAAAACAAAACAATGAAAGTGACACATGAGTTCAAAACAAGACAATAAGAAATTAACAATGACTTCTACCTTCCCATTTTAGATATTTTGCCCACTTTGACTTCTACAATATCTAGTGTACATTTTGGATCCCACTAATGCCTTCACTCTTCTATGCTAGAGAGATAACACAATGTTCAACAATATGAGTCTGAACCATTTCACCCATGAGTATGTTCTCAAACTGCATCCATTTATCTACAAGATCCTTGAGATTATCCTTTTTTATAGCTAAGTAGTTTTCTATTGTATAAAAATATCATGTCTTTCTTACCCATTTTGTAGTTAATGGGGCTTTTTTCTGATTTCCTTTTGCATGGAACTTTGTTTTCTCTCCTTTGACTTTCAGTCTATGAATTGCCTTTTGAGTTAAATGTTTCTTCTATACCGCATATTGAAGGATCTTGTTTCTTGATACACTCTGCTTGAGTTTCTTTTTGTTGGTGAATTGAGTCCATCTACATTAATGGTTATAGCCAACATGATCTGGCTCATCTCTGCCTTGATATTGTCCTGCCGGTGGCTCCCTCCTTTTCCCCTCTATTTTATTGCTTGCTCTGCTCGGCAATCTCCCTCTGCCACTGCTCCTGGAACCATGATAATTTTATCTCTCTTTGGAATATCCTTCAACATTCTCTGTAGAGTTGGTTTGGTGGTCATGATTTCCTTCAGTTGTTCTTTGTCATGGAAGTATCTTCATTTCCATTACTTTTGAAAGATTGTTTTGCAGGGCACATCAGTCTGGATTGGAAGTTTTTTTCATTCAGGACTTGAAATACTTCATGCTCTTCTTGACTAGATGGTGTGTGTTGAGAAGTCTGATATGATTCTATGAGTTTTCCATTGTAGGTGATCAGTGTCTTTTCTCTAACAGCCATTAATATTCTGTTTCTCTGCTGCATTTCTAGGATCTTTTTTTTTGAGATCTTGATTATTATATGTCTCAAGATACATTCATTGTGGTTATGTGTAGTTGAAGGTCTATATGCCTCTCTTATCAGTGTTCCAGATCATTTTCCCATGTTTGTGAAGTTTTCTGCTACTACTTCCGTAAGTATTCTTTTTATTTCATTTGTGTTGACCCTGCTTTTTCACTGATATCTATCAAATTTAAATTATTTTTCTTTGCATTATTTTGCAGCTATTACATTATTATTTCCTGGTTCCTTATTATTTTTAAGAGATCTTTTCTTTCACAATCATTAGTTGCAATCCTGTCTTCGAGGCAAAAAAGTCTATCTTCTGTTTTTTTCAGGTGGTTTTGCCAGATTTCAGTGGAGTTTTTAATTTTCTAGATACCTCTTTGAATCTGTATTGTACATTGGAATTTCCTTCTGTATTCATTCAAGGTTTCTCTAATTTTCCTATGCTCCTCTTTTGCATCTGTCTTTTTTATATATACTTAGCATTTCCTTTATTGCATTTGAAATTTCTTATTTTATTTGATATATTATTTCTGATCTGTTTATTTTTATACCCTCATTAAGTTGTTTCTTTACTTCAGTTGCTATTCTTTCAGAAATTTCAGGTTATGACTTCCATTTTCTTCTATGTCAATGTCTCCCAGACTTGTTGAATTTGGGATTCAGATCTGAGATTACCTTTTGCTCCTTCATCTTGACATTTTCCTGGGTTCCTCTGTACAAGCTGTTGTGGAGTCCCAGGCACATGCTGCATTGGTGTAGGGGAATGGGTAGGGCACCTGGGTTTCTCTGAATGCAGGTTTCTGGAGAGGAAGTAGGGCATGAGGTAGGTCTCTACAGACCGTGCAGCTATGCTGAGGCTTCCCTCATGGCCATGGGTGTGTGTGGGGGGGCTGCTTCATCTCTCAGCCTGTCTGGCTACACTGGAACTCCCACGATGGCAGCAGGCATGCAGGGGTGTGTGTGGATGTTGTCCTGGCCCAGGCTGGCTGTCCCTAGAAAACAGGTGTCCCGATGCCATCAGGCATACAGGAGCCAGATCAACCAGAATTCATGCACATGCACATGTTCTCCAGGTGCTGAGAAACTCATAGCTTGTCTCTGGTGTGACTCCTCTCTCACAGGAGAAGCTGCATAAAACACTGAAGAAGCTGATGAAGGATAACAAAGAGTCTGAGAAGTGGAAAGCTCACATCGAAGAAGAAAGGGCTTTCTGGAAGGTATGAGAACGTCCTTGCTAAGAGTTTTAGCCAGAAATCTGACAGGATACTGGGAAGGAGGTCCTTTTTTCTTTATCTTCGGGCACTTGTTTAGTCCAGAAGTCATTTGATGAATGCTGTGTATACTTACTTTTGGGAGTGTGGTCTGGAGAGTGATTACTACCATTGAGTACGGCTGTTTGGAGGGAAGTGCTCACATTGAGGGGTGTTTGGGAAGATGGCCAGTGAGCACAGTCTTGTATGACTGTGGTGGTTTTTGAAACTGACATTTGAGATGGGGTATGATTTTGTGTTCTACACTGAAATTGTAGCAGGGAGTGCCCAAGTGCAATGAAGAGTAAACCAGGGTTCTGATCAGCTGCAAGGTGTGAGTATTCTGTATGGGGCAAGGTGAGCCTTGATAATGTTGACTTATTTAAAGGCAGGAAGGAAAAATCACAGGAACACTACACTTCCCTAAGAACTTCCCCAAGAGGCCAGGGATATAACAGCAGCACAGTGCCTGGCTGGCAAGTACAAGGTCCTGAGTTTGATTCCTGATATCAAAAAACATAAAAAAATAAAAATAGGAATAAAAAACTTCCCCTTTCTACTTCCCTTCTCTTGAGAACCTCCAAGTGAAAAGAGTTATTTTTCTGGTTTGCAAGCTCATGTGACTGAGTGACTCTTTCTCATCCCTGAAGAATCAAATACAGCAGGAGAGAGAAAGTGTCCAGGCTGCATTTAAGCAAATGAGAGCCACCCTGGACTCTGAGGAGGAGATACAACTGCAAAAACTGAAGACAGAGGAGGAAGGTATTCTGAACTGCCTGGCAGAGTCTGAAAGGGAGCTGACCCGGCAGAGCCAGCTGGTGAGAGAGCTCATCTCAGCTGTGCAGCACCGGCTGCAGGGGTCAGTGATGGCGATGCTGCAGGTAAGACGTCACAGGAAGTTCCAGCTTCTGAGATTCAGGACAGATGGAAGACGTTTCCTTCTCTCTTCTGTTTCTGTACTTTTAAGTGATGGTGATATAGTTATTTGGGCCAGTGCCTACCTCACAGAAAGGTGAATCAGTTTCATAGCTCAATTGTATATATATGGGAGAATCCTGTTTCAATTCTTACAAAGTACAGTGCAAAAATTGAATATAGAAGGGAAGATTTATTGTATGTACTGACATTTTCTAATTCATTCTTTTCTATGATGTAGTGCTAAGCATTTATCAAGCATCTTTTCATGATTCAGAGTAGTCACTATCAAGCAAGGGAACTTCAATGATGTTGTATTTTTCCTCATAGAATCAATGGAGACTTTTTCCATTTTATTTCCTGAAAAAAACTGTGACTGACTTGTATTTGTTTACTTTAAATATTTAGTAAAATTCAGCATAGAAGCCATAT
Organism: Dolichotis patagonum; assembly: GCA_004027295.1. Taxonomy (NCBI): domain Eukaryota; kingdom Metazoa; phylum Chordata; class Mammalia; order Rodentia; family Caviidae; genus Dolichotis; species Dolichotis patagonum. Next base: position 51,301 of record PVJX010009017.1, on the reverse strand, counting down.
CACCAATTTTGTTTGTGTGTTTTGCTTTTATTTATTTATTTTTGTTTTGTGGAAATATAAAATTTTAAGTTGTTTTTCTTATCTCAAGGTCATTTAGATAATCTGTATTTCTCAAATTAGTTTTTGTAAGCTGTATTTTTGTAGCAGTTTGTTCATTTTATCTAAATCATTGAATTCACAAACAGATTCTTCGGAATTCTTTATAATCTTTTTGCTTTTTATGTTATTACATTGGATTTTTCACCTGGGTTTTTAAATGTAGGAGGACTGATTTTTTTGAGTTCTTTATATGTTCTTGATAGTAATCATTTATCTGAGGAACAGCTGGAAAACATTTTTTCTCATGTTGTGTTTTGTCTCTTCACTCTGTTGGTGGTTTCTCTTGCTGTGCAAAAGCTTTTCAGTAGGATGAGATCCCAGTTGTTGATTCTTTGTGATAGTTCCTGTGCAGTTGGGGTTTTGTTCATAAAATCTTTGCCTACAGCAGTATCTTCAAGAGTTTTACCTACTCTATCTTCCAACAGATTTAATGTTTCAATTTTAGTATTAACATCTTTGATCCATTCTGTTTTAAGCTTAGTTCCTGATGAAAGATATGGGTCCAGTTTTAATCTTCAATATGTGTTGGGCCAGTTTTTCCAGCATCATTTATTAAAGAAGCTATCTTCCTTCCAGTGAATGTTTTTGCCACCTTTGTCAAAGATAAGGTGGCTTAGTGTGTGTGGAGTTGTTTCTGATCTTCTAACCTGTTCCACTGATCTTCAGTTCTTTTTTTGCCAGTACCATACTGTTTTTATCACAGTAGCTTTGTATTGTAATTTCAAGCCAGGTGTTTTGACACTCCATTTTGTCTCTGTTACCCAGGATTACCTTTGCTTTTCTAGATCTCTTCTTGCTCCCAATGAATTTTAGGATTGTTTTCTCTAATTCTGAGATACACTATTGAAAGTTTGATTGGGATTATGCTGTCTGTACCAGTTTTGGAAGTATGGCCATTTTCACTACATTGGTTCTTCCTACTCAAAAGCATGGGATATCTTTCCATTTTCTAATATCCTCTTTAATCTCCTTTTTCAGAGTAATGTAGTTTTCAATGTAGAGGTCTTTTTACATCCTTCATTAGGCTGATTCCTAGGTATTTCATTTTTTTGATGCTATTTTAAAAGTGTTATTTCCCTGATTTCTCTCTCAGTAGGTTTATTATTTCTGTACAGGAAAGCTATTGATTTTTGAGTGTTGACTTCGTATGCAGCTATGTTACTGAACTTGTTTATTAAATCACTCAGAGGAGTTTTTGGGGTCTTCTAAGTAGAGTATCATGCCATATGCAAATTACATAATAATTATTCTTCCTTTCCTATTTTTATTCTTTTTATTTCTTTCTCTTGTCTAACTGCATCAGCTAAAGTTACCATGACTATGCTAAATAAGAGTGGAGACAGTGGACATCCTTATCTTTTGCCTTTTTTTAGAAAGAAAGCTTCTATATTTGTCCATTCAGTATGACATTGGTTGTTGGTTTTTTCATAAATGGCTATTATCAGATTGAGATAAAGACCATCTATTCCAATTTTCTGTAGGATTTTTTTTATCATGAGTCAGTGCTGGACTTTATCAAAAGCTTTTTCTGTGTCTATTGAGATGATATGATTTTTGACCTTGGCTCTGTTAATATGCTTTGTTACATTTATGTATTTACATATGTTGAACCATGTCTGCATCCCTGGGGTGAACCCCACTTGATGATGGTGTTTAATCTTCTTGATGATTTGCTGCAGTCTGTTTACCAGTATCTTATTGAGGATTTTTGCTCAACGTTCATCAGGGTGATTGGCCTGTAATTCTCTTTTTCAAGTGGGTCCTTCTTTGATTTGGGTATCAGTGTAATGCTTGCATCCAGGAATTAATTTGTAAGTACTGCTTCCCTTTCAATTTCATTAAAGAGTTTGAGAAGTAGTGGTGTTAGGTCCTCTCTAAATTTCTTATAGAATTCAGCAGTGAATCTGTCAGGGCCTGAGCTTTTCTTTGTTTATAGGTTTATAATTCTATCTTCAATTTCATTGATATTGGTTTTAGGATTTTTATATCATCTTGATTCACCTCTGGTAATTCATATGTATCTAGGAATCTGTCCATTCTTCTGTATTTTCCATCTTATTAGAATACAAGTTTTCAAAGTAGGTATAGATGATGTTCTGTATTTCTGCCCAGTCTGCACTCTTTTCATTCTTAATTTCATGGATTTGAGTCTTTTCTTTCACTTTGGGTTTTTTTTGGGGGGGTATAATATTGGCTAAGGGTTGTCAATTTTATTTAATCTTTCAAAGAACTAACTCTTTGATTCAGTGATTCTTGGTATTGTTTTTTAAACCTCTAGTGTGTTCATTTCTGTGCTGATCTTTATAATTTCCTCCCCCATATGAGCTTTTGGCTTGCTCTACTGTTCTTTTTCTTGAAGTTTGAGGTTCAACATTAAGTTATTTATGTGCATTTGCTATGTTTTCCTGATTGGGTGTTTACCAGTATAAATGTCTCTCTTAAGAGTGTTTTCATTGTGTCCCACAAGTTCCAGTATGTTGTACTGTCATTATCATTCAGTGGTAAAAACTGTCTAATTGCTTCTTTAATTTCATCTGTTCAGTAGGGTGCTCTTTAATTTCCATGTGTTAATGAAGTTATTGTGATTTCTTTTGCTGTGGATTTCCAGTTTCATTGCACTGTGATCTGATAGTATTCATGGGATAATTTCAATTCCTTTGAATTCACTTAAGCATTTCCTGTGAGCCAGTATATGGTCTATTTTGGAGAACATCTCATGTGAAGCTGTGAATGTGTATTCTGATGTTGAGGAGTGGGACACTATAGATGTCTACTAAGTCCATTTGTTAAAAAGTTTGATTTAGTTCTAATATTTCATTATTGATTTTTTGTCTAGTTGATCTGTCTGTTTGTGACAGTGGGGAATTGAGGTATTCCAATACAACTGTATTAAGGTTTATTTGATTTTTCATGTCTTTAATAATTGTTTTACATAGTGGGGGAACTGTTATTTGTTGCATATACATTTATGATTGTCATCTCTTCTTCTTGGATTGTTCCCTTTATGAGGATGTAGTGACTTTCTTTATCTCTTTTCATCAGTCTTGGCTTGAAATTCACTTTGTTTGCAAATAGAATAGCTATCCCTGCTTTTTTTCTGAGTTCCTGTTACATGGGATATTGTTTTCCATCCTTTGACTTTCAGTCTATGAATTTCTTTTTAAATTAAATATGTTTCCTATATGCAGGATACTGCTTGATCTTGCTTCTTGATCCATTCTGCCAGTCTGTGTCTTTTGATTGGTGAATTGAGACCATTAACATTGATGGTTATAACTGATATATATTGACTTATCCTTGTTATGTTATTTTCCTGTTGTTGACTCTCCCCTCCCATTGTTTACCTTTCTTGGAGGATTCTTTCTGTTGAGGTTCATGGAACTACAGTCTTTATTATCTTTCTAGAATATCCTCTAGAACATTTTGGAGTGCTGGTTTGGTGGTCATAAATTTCCTCAAATGTTCTTTGTCATGAAAGTATCTTGTTTCTCCATCAATTTTGAAAGATAATTTTGCAGGGTACGTCAATCTGGGTTGAAAGTTGTTTTCCTTGCCATGTTTCACTCCAAGCTCTTCTTGTCATGAGAATTTGTGTTGAAAAGTCAGCTATAATTCTGATGGGCTTTCCTTTATAGATGGAAAAGATATAGATCCCTTGCTAGCTTTGAGAAAGCCTTCTTTTCCTGGTCACTAACTGTAAGCCTGTCTTCAGTATCTGAGCTCCTGTCCTCACACTGGCCTCATCAGGTTTGAATACTTTCAGTGAAGTTTTTATTTTCTTGAATATCTACTTGTTTGTTTTAGGGTTTATTTTATTTTGTTTTGTTTTGTTTTTGTATTGGAGGTCGAACTCACAAGCTTGTACTTACCAGGCAAGTGCTCAAACCACTGAGCTAAATTCCCAGCCACCTGAATATCTGCTTGAATCTGCTTTATGGATTCCATTTATTTCCTATGCTGAACTTTCATAATGTTCTACAGCTCATCTACTTTCTTGTCTGTGTCTTCACTGAGCATGGTGTATATTTTGGTAATCTCTGTAGTTATTTGAGAGATGATTTGAGATTTGATTTTTTTCCAGAGCTTCACTCAATTGCTTTGTTGTTACTACTTCAGAAAGTCCTGGTGGGGGTCTTTCAGATTGTCTCTCCTCATTGCCCCCTAGATTTGCCTTTAGTGAACTGGCTGTTTGGATTTGCATTTTGTTTAACTGTCTTCTCATTTTATTTTCTCTCTTTTTTTGGTTTAATTCCTCAGATGCTGCTTGTGAGTTACCTGTAGTGGGTTGCTTTACTGGTAGTTTTAGGGCCCTTAGATGATGACTGCATCTCTGAGGTATCTTCCAGGTGAGGTATCTTCCAAATCCATTATGGGCTTTGAGTCTGTTGGAAGATCTTACCTCTTCAGTTGTTGGAGATGAGAAGTTGTTGCTGGTGTGGCCAGTGCCTGATTCTTTGGCACTATGTCATAGTATTTGTTGTGTCAATCTCAGTCAATCTCAGTCATGGAATACCAGGACCAGCAGCTGTTTAGAACAATTATGTCAGTTTTGATTATAGTGGTATCAATAGCATCAAACATGGTCTATAAAATGACAAACTGAGCTAACCCTTAATTTGGAACTTTTAACCATATCTACTAGATCTGTGATTATATAACAAAATGCAAACCAGGCCAGATAATTACATTCAATGTGTAAGTGCTTAATGTGTCAACTTTGCCTTCAGGGGTTAAACTTTAAAATAGAGTAAGGAGAAAATAGAGAAGTGGAAGAAGACAAAAGAGATTGGAAATAAGTTGAAGAAGAGAAAGAGATTAGAAATAAGGTTGGAGGGGCTGGGGCTTTAGCTCAGTGGTTTTAAGTGCCTGCTTGGCAAGCAAGAGGCCATGTGTTCAATACCACAGTACAAAAAAAAAAAAAAAAAAAAAAAAAAAAAAAAAAAAAAAAAAAAAAAAAAAAAAAAAAAAAAAAAAAAAAAAAAAAAAAAGAAAGAAAAAAGAAAAAGAAAAGAAAAGAAATAAGGTTGGAGGACAAAAGGGGAATCACACCAACTTTGGGAAACTGGTACAGAAGACTGAAGGAAAAGAGAGACGGAAGACATAAAAAGAAGAACAGAACAGAACCATACCCACAAAGGAGTTAGGAACTAGCTTCACATTCATAAAATGCAGGAGAAAGTAAGAAAAAAAAAACCAAAAACATTCCACTTGCAAAATTCTCTCTGGTTTCACTAGTAGACAACCTATGGAAAAACAGTACTGAATCAGGCCAACCTGTCTCGGAAAGCCAGCAGTACCTCTTGGTGGGGTAGTAGATAATCTCAAAGGTCCTACCCTGAGACCAGCCCATTGTGCTTGCTGAAGTCCAAGCAATTTCCTTGGGTCTGAGCCCTGCTGGGGGCTGCTAGATGAGGGCCAGGGATTTAGCTCAGTGGGTACAAGCACCTGCCTGGCAAGCTGGCAATGTTCAGAGTTCTAAGCTCAGCCAGCCTGGCTCCAAGTTGGCTCCAGGCTAATTGCTCTCTCCCAGGGGAGGACTAAGTTCTCTGCACTCACTGCCAGCCAGTGTATTTCTCCACGTCTGCTGCTCCCCTCCACTGCTGCATCTTTCTGTAGAGACCTCTGGGGTCACAAGCCATCATCGTCACTGTGAAGGTGCATTCCCAGGTTCAAACAACTCCTCTTGCACAGCAAGTCTGTCTCAGGGTGAAGGTGCCACTGGCTACTGACTTCTTCTTCATTGAACTTTTTCTTTTCACTCTCTTCATGGGCTCCAATTCACACTTTAGGTTATTCCTGGGTCTAGGGGACCCACTTCCCTCTTTCTTGTCTACCTTACAATGCTGTATTCTAGCATCTACATATATTTCTAATATTTTCAGCATCTTCTATACTGTTTACTATAATGGCTGGACTAAATTACATGATCCCCAGGGCTTCCCACATGCTAAGCAAGCGCCCTACCACTGAGCAGCATTTCTAGCCCTTTCCCTCTGTTTTTGATTTGCAGAAGCCTGTCTGCCTTGTGTTTAAGTCATCTTGTTTCTCTAATTTGGTTCACTGAGCCTCTGTGGGTTATTAATATCTTCTATAGAATCTGTAAACATTTTTTCATAATTATTTCTTCACTTGTTTCTCTCTTTTCTCCAGTGATATCCATGGTGTATGTATTTCTATGTGTGCATTGGATGTCATCTCACATGTCTCATGTCACTGAAGCTGTCTTTATCATATCAATGTTTTTATTTCATTTTCTTTGCTTTTTCTTTTTTTTTTAAATCAGGAGTCCATCAGAGGGTCAAACTCAGGGCTTTCACACTGAGTTACATCTCTAGAATTATTTCATATTGTTTATTTTGAGACAGGGTCTCATTGAGTCCCTAAATGGCATAGGCTGGGCTTTAACTTGTGATTCTCCTGCCCCAGTCTTCCAGTGTGATGGTGTTACACACATGATGACCACACCTGGGTTTACTCTTTTCTGTAGTTTGAAATTTTTCTTTTTTAAGATACAGTATCTTTCATATGGTAAGCAAGCACTCTGTCACTGACGTGTGTACCCTCATTTCTGATTGAAAATTGTCTTTAGAAGTATCTTCAAGTTAAGTTAACCTTTCATCTGCTATCTTAATCTGTTGTTAAAGCCATAATATTTTTAGTTGTCATTTTGCTTAAACATATGCAAATTTTCTTTTTTAAACATCTCTTCTCTTCACTGCAGAATCTTTCCTTTGAATGATTGTTTCCATGCTTTATTTCCTTAGCATAGTGGCCCTCACATTTTTAACCTACTTAGAATATTTCCTTGGAAGTCTTTCTCTCTTAAATCCAATATCTGGGGTCACACAAAGTTATTTTCAGTTTTTACTGTTCGTATTTTTTCCCCTGAGTATGAGCCATACATTCATTTTTCCTTGTATTTCTTATCAGTTTCTGTTACAAAATTGAAATTTTAAATAATATTTGGTTATTTCTCTGGATTCTCATCCTTCCATCCCCTAAGAAGATGGTATTTTCTCTCCTGTGTGGTTATTTCCCTGTAGCCACTGATGTCTCTGCTGATCTTAAAAAAAAGCCTCATTTCTAAGTGCATCACTCTACATTTCCCTGAGAGTCACTGTATCCTTAGCTGACATCCATACTTAAACTGAGCCTAAACTCCATTTTCAGTAAGTTTTCTGTCCCACTGGATGTACATTTGGATAGGGGAGTACTTCCAAAGTTTAAGCCATTTTCAAGATGGCCATAGCTTTTCTGATGGATTTTGTTCACCTCTTGGGTTCTAATGGGTGCATCTTCAGCATATCCAGAATGGCATGCCAGTTCATCTTAGCTTAGCGACCACCCAGTTCCTGTGTTTGTAGCAGCAACACAGATGGGTTTTAACATGGTCATCTGATCTAGTGCGAGTGGATGCCACACAGGCTCAACACTTTTTGTTAAAACTTAGTTCTCATTTCTGTGAAGTTTTTATCAGGAGACATAGAGGACAATCTGGTTGACTCCCCTTGAACAAAGAACAGTTACCTCCACTTTGGCTAAACCTGGTCCTATCTCCATGCACTGGTGTGTACAGAGATGGCTGAACCATCTGCTTTTTCCTTCAATTGGCTCTAAGCAATGTACACAGGGCTAGCTGATGTATTGATGTTTAATCTTTGAGGCGAGGCAACAGTCTCAGGAAATAGGCAACTATTTCCTGGCTCCTTGATTCCCATCTAAACATGGTTGAGCTAGGGAAGATGGAGAGCCACCACTCCAAGGTTGTGACTGGATTCTGGCCTTAAGATAAGAGTCAATGACTCCCCAAAACACAAACCCTTGCAAATCAGAGCTGAAGCACCACCCTCTAGATATTAAATGCTACCTTGATTGTGTCAAGTAGATCGGTCTTTCTGCAATCCTTCTCTCTGCATATTGCAGAGGTGCTTTCAGGCCTGCTCACTAGCTGAGCTCACAGTTCTCACTGTTATCCATCATTCTTATAGTCACTCATCCTCAAGCCACTCCCTTCTTCATGAATTAATAAAATCTGGGTTAGGCCTTGATTTGAGGACTTTGTTGGGAGGAACCATCATCTTGGCCAGCCTAAGGATTACTGGGGATTTTTCAAAGAACCCCAATTATCTGTGTTAAGGGTACAGTGAGAGGATAAATCAAAAAACAGAAATTAGTATAGTAATTCATAAGTGACTGAGATGTCCATGTCTCCAGATGGGCCAAGCCCCAATACTCCAAGACAGTTGGTATTGGTTATATATGGTGATAGGCAGGGCTAGCAAAAGTTTCAAATTTGGCAGAAGATTCACGTTTATGATTCAATAGGCAAGTATACTCCTGGGATGACTCAAGAGGGCATAGATGATCTTTTGCTAAGAAGGATCTTGCCTTAGTGATCTTAGTTTTAGTCTTACTGGGTTGGAGAAGATGGCTCATTCTGAAAGAGCCAATAGGAAATCTTAAATGGGTAATACCTATAATCCCAAGCCTCAATTTTATCCCTTAGAGAAATATGCAACTTTAGTCATTGTGAACTTGAGGTTCCCAATAAACAACCCCTTGGCTCCCCATAATTATAAATATGTGTTGGTGTCTTTATTCTTGCTGTGGGTTGCACTGGAAATAATAGATTGGAATTAACTTGCTAGAATTCCAGTAACTTTTCAAGGGGATTACAAATATAAGCTTCCCAAACTGCGATAAATACAGGAAAAGGCTGTCTATATTTGAATGGGATCTCTATAAGTAGCATCACATTTCTTTCATATCCTATGGATAAAGTCCAGAAGCATGGAAAACTAGAATATCAAGAAAGATGTAGACCCTACTCCTAAAGATAAGTTTGAACTGTAACAGTCAGCAGGGACCGTAGTTATAACTTCTACGACCGAACACCTTTAACTCTAAATATGATTTTGTTTGGTTTAAACATAATTTTGCTTGGTTTACAGAATGAGGGCACTACTATGAAGAGCAAGACTCTGTATGCTTATGTGGGCCCAGCTGTTGCCTTAATTTTTGCTTAGGACTTAGAAGGAGGAAAGACAGCTCAGGTAAAGAGCAGCAAGTGCACTGCCAGATTTCTATCCAAGCAACAGTGTATCTGCAATGATACAATGAATAGCTGACTAAAAACCATGAAAGATGGGGACTAAACTGGCATAACAGAGCCTGAAATTCAGAGCAAATATTATAAATTTTAGGACAATGGATTGGAAAACAGAAGGCATCGTGTTTGGTATTAAATATTGCACATCTTAGTTTTTTTCCTTATAGCTTCTTCCATACTGAATATATTCAACCACATTTAACTGACTAAGCTAGGTAAAAATAGAATTAGGAACAATTTCCTATACATGTAACTCAAGTAGTGTTAGGTTCATTTGAGTTAACATGTAAAATGAGAAGAGATACTTTCTCAAAGACTTGTTTACTTGTCTCCTCAGCAAAAACCATGTAAACTTTTCTGGAATTATTATTTGTTTATCTTTGATTTTACAAGGCTTGTTCCTACCTAGAAAATAATAGTGAAACATATGCATCTGTAAAATAAGTTAAAGAACCACATATAATTTAAATCCTCTCATGGGTAGTCATGGGTTGGTTGCATTGAGTCTTTACCTTATTGTCTTTCAAACTGGGAAAATCTCCATTCTCAGCATATCAGATGCTTCTGAGAATGTGACAAAGCTTTGTAAGTGAGGAAAGTCCATTATTTTTAACTTGTGTTCTTTTTTCTCACTAGGATGTGAAGGACATTGTGAAAAGGTATGTGTGTAATGGCAAGGACTGAAATTTTGTACATAAGATTTGTGATTATTGAAATTAAGGAGTGTTCAATGGGAATAGAACATTTCCCAGGTTAGGGAATTTTAGATGCAGTGCTACCTAAACATCTTGTCACTTTCAGAGTTTTAGTGTTTTATTACTATTGAGAATAGAGCAGAGGAACAAATTGTATGGTAGGAAATTGATTTGTGTGGAGTCACGGTATCAAACATTAATGGAATTAAGCCTAAACTGTGACACCATTCAACATCTTGGTGTCACCATTTTATTCTCTGTGTACCTCCATCTAGCTCTGGGCTTCAGGCTTAATAGGAGATTGATTAATTGTAGAAGGAGTGTATCTTCTTTACCAAGTGCAAGAATTGTCCATTAAGATAATGCCTACAGTAGATAGCATTTATATTTTTCTCTTGAAAATGGTTGCGATCACAACCAAAAATCTGAGTTGACTCTGTGAAACAGAATTTTGGCCCAAGTGCAAACAGGTGAAGCACCTTAGTCTCATCATCCAGAAGAATTAGTGAAGGACTCATCCTGCTGGCTACAGTTACACAACTGTGTGGCACCATCAGGCTTTTCCAGCTCATGGAATTCAGATCGGTATTTGTTTGATGCTCTTTTGCCAAATGTTTGCAGTTTTTCCCAGAGAAAAAAATAAGATTTGAAACCTCAGATGATAGCTGAGGAACCCACTGTTGACAAAGAGCTTTGGAGTTATTGAGCTTCTTCAGGTACCCTAATAAACCCAAACCTGTAACAGTCAGATGCTGCAAACCTTCTTTCTGATCACTTGAAGAAGAGCCCACATTCATGGCAGGAACTCTTACATAAATTATGTTTTGTTTTTTTTTTATTTTAGGCTGTGTGTTTTGTTTTGAAATGCATATAATGGAAAACTCAGCTTCTTATGGTTAAGGTCTTCCAAAGAACACAAAGAATGAGTGAGTAGGCAGTTATGTTTCTTATGACTTCAGGATCAGGAGTTTGTATCGTCCCTTCCCAGGATCCCCCCAGGGAAGAGAGTTCAAGTGTAAAAATGTAATAAAATGATAGGCATGTGTGGTGTTTGAAAGACACAGGTAAGCGTTGTGGAGTTTACTGCCTTTTCCTCCTTAGGAGTAAGTTATTGACTGTGAAGCAACCAAGAACTTTTCTCAAGAAGCAAAGGATCGTGTTCCAAGCTCCTGATCTTAGAGAGATTCTACAATCACATCAAGGTGAGGAGAGATAAGTGGGTGCTATGATCCATGCCTGCCTAGAATCAGCAGGTTGAGGCAGGAACATTTCAAGATCAAGTTCAGCCTGAGCAGCTTATCAAGTTAGAGAGACTGTCTCAAGGTAAAACTTTCAAAAGGTTGGTGATGTGCTTGGTGGGAGAGCACTTACCTAGCATGCAGTACGTATTGGGTCTAATCACTAATACCCTCCAAATGGGAGGAGGATGTAGTGAGGAAAGCTAGGTTAAATGTTTGACTGGGATACTAGACAAGGCAGGAGCCAATTGAGGGAGTCCACTATCTAGTGTAGATAGAAGAAACAAGAAAAATTAGCATCTGCTGGTGATGTTTTTGTGTTATTAGGGAATGACTAATTCAACATTATTCACCAATTCACTATACAATCATAGCTCCCTTATCTTCCCTTACACTAGAGTGGAAATAGGTGTCAATTTGACTCCCTTGCTACATTTAGTATTATGGATTTTTGTCATTTAAAGCTAATGGATTTCCAATGCTGCTCAGTTAAAAGGAAATTATAGTTTCATAAGCCTCCCTCTCTTTAATACATTCACAACTTCTCATAGTTTGAGACCCATATTTCTCCTTCACACACACATGCACAGTATGTTTGTGCAAATGTACTGCCTCTCCTTAAGACTCCTGATGGAAAATCCTCCTGGTCCATTTTTAAGGTTTTCCCTATAATCTTCTCATAATGTCACACATGGTGGTATATCACGTTCCTCATCAACATCATAATTTTTCTACAGATATTATGGCACTGGATCCAAGCAACTATACAGGTATTGATGTTTCTGCAGATTGGACACCAGTTCATGTCCCTCAACAACATCATAACTTTTCTACAGATCCTATGGCACTGAATGCAAGCAACTATACAGGTACTGAGGTTTCTGCAGATTGGAGACCAGTTCACATCCCTCACCAATGGTCATAATTTGTGTGCAGATCCTATGGCACTGAATCCAAGCAACTATACAGGTATTGAGATTTCTGCAGATTGGAGACCAGTAACAGTAACAAATGATCCATCCTGGCCATTCAAATCACATGGAGGCAACACAGTCACAGGACCTGTCAGTTCAAGAGTGAATTACTGGAATAACTGGGTCTGGGATTAAATGACGGAAGATGCTTCAAAACCCCCTTTAGCTTCAGAGTTCCAAGTTATCAACATGAGCATGGCTTTTGGGTCACAGGGCTGAAGAATAAAGTTAAATACCAGGATTTTGAGTGTCTGAGAACTATAATTCCTGAACAGTGGCCCTTTCACTGCCTGTTCCTCCATATTGTGTTGGAGTTTCCAGACTATGAGGTTCATTCTAATTCTACACTGTAACTGACCATGAGTTCCTCCTCTATAAATTCTCTCAATGTTCCTTTTCTGGTAATTTTTCCCTGTTTTCAGTCCTGGGGGATGCTCAGAGCCTGTGACATTATGTGGGGCAAATGCATGAACTTTCTTACACGCTCTCCCTCTTTCATGCCATGCCTCCAGTTGAGGTGTGCATCTCCTGCCTCTGAGTGGCCGGCACCATTTTAGCCACTCTGGCCACTGTCTCCTGGACTTCCATTTGGATGTCCTTCACACACTGTAGGATTTACATGTTCTCTCTCACCGTTTGTTTCTCAGTGTCTCACTTGCTCAGGAGAGAACCTGACTTTATCACTTTCCATACTACCAAGGAAATGACTGAGTCCTCATAAGAAATACCACTACTGAGGTAACTGCTGGGCCCAATCTTTACAGCCTCACTCTCTGCCACTAAGAAAAGCTGAAGGAAAATGTTCACCCAACTTTCTGAGCATCAAAGATTGTTTATAGGTATATTCTCAGGAAAGAATGAGGCTTTCACAGTACAGTAGGTCACTTTAACCATGATGCTTTTTTTTATTTCAAAGACAATAACACAGAAGAGGGCAGAACATAGCAACATAAGCAACACAGCACTTTACAATAAGACAACCTGATGTTAACATTAGCTATGAAAATATCTTTCTCTGCTATAGTTAAGCATAGTTTCCAATACAATAATATCAAACATACCAAAATAGTATAAAACTGTTCAAAAGAATGAAAGAATTACAGGGCATTCTGAACCAAATAAAGAATTATCAATGGCTACCATCATATCTCATTTTCAATAAAAAATTTGTTTATACTATCACATATATTAAAATCCCAATAAGACACAACATGATACAACCGATGGTAATAGCAGAATAGAAGCATGGTAGGACTTCTAAGCAAGATAATATTAAATCAGCAATGGCTGCCATAATGTTTTGTTTTCTTCAAAACAGCTGTTCCTACCATCACACATCATAAAGTCAAACAAAACAGAATAAAACCATTCTGACTGATGAATGAAAACATTGAAAGGCTTCAAAGCAATGAAATGGGGAATCATGATTACCATACAATCTTATATACTCTTACTAACTCTCATACTAGGAGACTATACGGTATTTACACATGTGAGTTTGGTTTATTTTGCTTATGAGTATGGTCTCAAGTTGTGTCCATTTATTTATAAATATCTCAATGTGATCATTCTTTATAGCTGAGTAGTACTCCATTGTATAAAAATGCCACATCTTTTTTATCCATTCCTCAGTTGATGGGCACTTAGGTTGTTTCCAACATCTGGCTATTACTAATTGCGATGCTATAAACATGGATGCACATATATCACTGTGGTATGATGTTTTCAGTTCTTCTGGGAATATGCCTAGAATTGCAATAGCTGGGTCAAATGGGACTTCCAAATCCAGCTTTTTGAGGAATCTCCAGACTGACCTCCACAGTGGTTGCACCAGTCTACACTCCCACCAACAGTGCAGAAGAGTTCTTTTTTCCCCACAGCCTCTCCAGCATTTGTTGTTGGTAGTTTTTTTTTTTTTAATCCTGGCCATTCTTTCTGGAGTGAGATGGAATCTCAGTGTGGTTTTAATTTGCATTTCTCTCATGACTAATGATGATGAACATTTTTTCATGTATTTATTTGTCATTTTTATTTCTTCATCTGAGAACTGTGTATTCATTTCAGATGCCCATTTTTGGATTGGGTCTTTGAATTTTGAGGGTCTTATTTTTTTAATTCTTTATAAGTTCTAGATATAAGTCCTTTGTCTGAGAGACAGTCTATTAAGATTTTTCCCAATTTGTGGGTTTTGTTTTCACTCTGTTGGGAATCTCTTTCAACATGCAGAAACTCTTTAATAAGATGTGGTCCCAGTTATTGATTCTGGGAAGTATTTCCTGTGTGGCTTGATTCTTTTTACAGCCTCACTCTCTGCCACTAAGAAAAGCTGAAGGAAAATGTTCACCCAACTTTCTGAGCATCAAAGATTGTTTATAGGTATATTCTCAGGAAAGAATGAGGCTACCTACCCCTATATCTTCGAGATTTTTACCTATTTTGTCTTCCAACAGATTTAGTGTTTCTGTTTTAATGTTTAGATCTTTGATCCATTTATATTTTAGTTTAGTACATGGTGATAGGCATGGATCTAGTTTTAGCCTTCTGCATATAGATAGCCAATTTTTTCAGCACCATTTGTTAAAGAGTCTGTCATTCTTCCAGCAAGCATGGCCCCTTTATCAAACATAAGGTGGTTGAGTGAGTTTGTGGTTGTGGTTGTATCTTACAATCTATTCCATTGATCTTCAGGTCTGTTTTTATTCTAGTACCATGTTAACTTTATTACGGTAGCTTTGTAGTATAATTTCAAGTCAAGGATTATGATGTCTCCTGCCTTGCCTTTGCTGCTTAGAATTGCCTTTGCTATTCTATATCTCTTCTGGTTCCAGATGAATTTTAGGAGTGATTTCTCTAGATCTATGAGGCATGTTAGTGGTATTTTGATTGGGATTGCATTGAATCTATATAGTAATGTCTTAGTTACTTTTTACTCATTGCTGAGACAAAATACCTGGTGCCTAAAGTTGGGAAAAGAAAGGTTTATTTCTTATAGTTTTTGGAGGTTTCAGTCTATGCTCAGTTGGCTCCAAGGCAGGGTGGCATGGTGGGGCCGCAGTTCCTGGCAGCTGCAAACAGCAAGCTGGAAACCGGCAAGAGAGAGACACACCTTCTTCCTTCCATTACATCACATCCTGGCTCCACCCCTAGGAGGGTGTACCACTGACACCACCAATCCAAGCACTAGACAATCAACCAATCACAAATGCACAATGCAAATACATGAGGCCTGGGGGACACTGACATAAGCCATGACAAGTAATTTTTGGAGAATGGCCATTTTCACAATGTTTGTTCTTCCTATCCATGAACAAAGGATGTCTTTCTATTTTCTGAGCTCCTCTTTGATTTCCTTTTTCAAGGTATTATAATTTTCCCTGTATAGGTCTTTTACTTCTTTTGTGAGATTAATTCCTAAATATTTCATTTTTTTGGATGCTAGTGTGAAGGATGTGGCTTCTCTTATTTCTGTCTCAGTATTTCTGTTGTTAGTGTATAGGAATGCTATTGATTTTTGAGTATTGACTTTGTATCCAGCTACATTGCTGAATTTATTTATTATATGTAGGAATCTTTCAATGGAGTTTTGAGGATCTTCTATGTAAAGTATCATGTCATCTGCAAATAATGATACTTAAACTTCCTCTTTTCCTATCTTTACTCCTTTTATTTCTCTCTCTTGTCTAATTGCTCTGGCTAATATTTCCAGTACTATGTTGAATAGGAGCAGTGATAGGGGACATCCTGGTCTTGTGCCTGATTTTAAGGTAAAGGCTTTCAGTTTTTGTCCATTTAATATGATGCTGGCTGTTGGTTTGTCATAGATGGTCTTTATCCTATTGAGGCAAAGACCATCTATTCTGATTCTCTGTAAGGTTCTTATCATGAATGAGTGTTGTATCTTATCAAAAGCTTTTTCTGTATCTAAAGAGATGATCATGTGGTTCTTACTTTTGACTATATTGATATGGTGGATTACATTTATTGATTTACATACATTGAACCATCTCTGCATTCCTGGGATGAACTACACTTGGTCAGGGTGAATAATCTTCTTGATGATTTGCTGAATCCTGTTTGCCAATATTTTACTGAGAATTTTTGCATCTATGTTCATTAGTGAGATTGGCCTATAGTTTTCCACAGTGAATCCCTCTGGGCCTGGGCTCTTCTTTGTTGGCAAGGACTTAATTACATTTTCAATTTCATTAATAGAAATTGGGTTATTCAGCAGTTTTACAATTTCCTGATCCAGCTTTGGTAGTTCATATGTATCTAGGAATCTGTCTATTTCTTCTGTGTTATTGAACCTATGAGAGTAGAGGTTTTCGAAATAGGTATTGATGATCATCTATATTTCCACAGAGTCTGTAGTAATTTCACCTTTTTCATTCCTTATTGCATGAATTTGAGTTTTTTCTTTCCTTTTTAAAATAAGATTGGCTATAGGCTTATCAGTTTTATTTATTCTTTCAAAGAACCAACTCTTTGATTCATTGATACTTTGTATTGTTTTCTTAGACTCTATTGCATTAATTTCTGCTCTGATCTTTATAATTTCCTCCCTTCTTTTGGCTTTGGGCTTGGCTTGCTCTTCTTTTTCTAGATATTTGAGTTGTATCATCAGGTTGTTTATTTGTGTTCATTCTGTCTTCCGGATGTGGGAACTCAGTGCAATAAATTTTCCTCTGAGGACTGCTTTCATTGCATCCCACAAAATCTGGTAAGTTGTGTTTCTATTTTCATTTGCTTGTAGATATGGTTTAATTTCTTCTTTAATTTCCCTGTGACCCACTGGTTGCTCAAGAGTGTATTACTCAGTTTCCATGTGTTTGTGGGGTTTCTTTGGGGGGGTACTGGGGATTGAACCCACAACCTTGTGCTTACCAGGCAGGTGCTTGAGCCACTGAGCTAAATCCCCAGCCCAATTTGTGGGGTTTTTACAGTTGCTTTCTTCATTAATTTTTAGTTACATAGTACCATGATCTGATAACATGCATGGGATAATTTCAATTCTTTTGCATTTACTTAAATATATTCTGTGGGCTAGTATATGGTCTATTTTAGAGAATGTCCCATGTATTGCTGAGAAGAAGGTATATTCTGATGTTGTTGGATGGAACACTCTATATATGTCAATCAAGTCCATTTGTTCACAGGTGTGATTCAGTTCTGGTATTTCTTTGCTGATTTTCTGTCTAGTTGATCTGTCCCTTTGTGTTAATGGTGTGTTAAAATCTCCTGTTATAATTGTGTTATTACTTATTTGATTTTTCATTTTGGTTAATATTTCCTTTGTTTAGCTGGGTGCTCTGGAATTTGGTGCATATATATTTAAGATTGTTATTGCTTCCTCTTGAAGTTTTCCCCTAACTAGTACATAGTGACCTTCTTTATCTCTTTGGATCATTCTTGGTTTGAAGTTCACATTGTCTGCAAACAGAATAGCTACTCCCGCTTTTTGTTTTTGGTTTCCTGTTGAATGAAGTATTGTTTTCCATCCTTTGACTTTCAGTCGATGGGTTTTCTTTTGGGTTAGATGGGTTTCTTGTAGAGAGCACATGGTTGAATCTTCCATTTTGTTTCTTTTGACTGGTCAGTTGAGGCCATTTACATTAATGGTTATAATTGTTATATATTAGTTTGTCATTGACACGTTATCTTTCTGCTGTTGTATCTTTAGCTTTGCATTTTGTTTAATTGTCTGCCTTGCTTAGTGGTTTTATCCTATGTGTATCTAGAATGTCTTTCAGTATTCTTTGTAGGGTTGGTTTGGTGTTCATGAGGTTTTTCAGCTGTTCTTTGTCATGGAAGTATCTTATTTCTCCATCCATTTTGAAGGACAGTTTTGCAGAGTACGTCAGTCTGGGTTGGAAGTGGTTTTCCTTTAGGATCTGAAATACTTCACTCCATGCTCTTCTTGACTTCATTGTTTGTGTTGAGAAGTCTGCTGTGATTCTGACAGGTTTTCCTTTATAGGTGATCTGTCTTTTCTCTCTAACAGCTTTTCATATTCTGTTCTTATGGTGGATTTCTGGGATGGTGATTATTATGTGTCTGGGTGTAGTTTTATTTTGGTCATGGCTATTTGGAGTTCTATCCCCTAATCCAAATGTCACTAATGTTCTTCACTAATCCAAATGTCAGTTTCCATTCTCATGTTTGGGAAGTTTTCAGCTATTACTTCTTTAAATATCCTCTTGATATCCTTTGGGCTGTCCCCTTCTTTTTCATTTATCCCTATTAATCTTATGTTATTTTTCTTTGCATCATCTTGCAGGTGTTGAATTGTTATTTCCTGATTCTTTGTTATTTTTAAAAGATCTTTCCTTTCCTGTTCACTGGCTGCAATCTTATCTTTGAGGTCTGAAAATCTATCTTCACTTTCGTTGAGGTGGTTTTGGCAGGTTTCAATAGAATTTTTGATTTCCTATATATCTCTTTGAATCTGCTTCATGCATTCTGCTTGTTTCTTATAGTGTTCATTGAGGAATTCTATCTGTTTGCTTTGTTCCTCCAATTTTTTAGCTGTGTGTTCACTAGATGTGTTCACTATTTCTTTCACTACTTTTATCATTTCTTCTTTTACCTGGGCAATTATTTCTGATTTGAATTTCTCCATAGCTTGCCCTAGTTGCTTCTTTATTTCAGTTGATATCATTTCCATCATTTCAGGTGTATGGCTTCTATTTTCTTCTATGTACATGGCTCCTAGGCTTTCTTGGGATGTGCTGGAAATTTGAGCCTGCCTTTTGTTCTTTCCTTTTGTCATTTTTCTATATTTTCTTGCTTTGAGCAGTGTTCCAAAGCTTTCTCTGGGCGTGTGGCAAATCATCTCCTGAATCCTCAGCTTCTGGAGCAGTCCTGGCTCCCCCACAGGTTCTTGGCTCCCTAAATTGAGAGGCAGAAGCTGGGTGTGGTAAAGTGTGGTTGGCAGAACCCCTGGGTTGTAATCCCTTGTTCTAGGGGGGTGGATATGAACTCAACAGCTGGGAGTGCTGGTCTTAAGCTCTCCCCAGGCCAGCCAAGTGCTCTGAGAGTTCCCCCGTGTGGTCTGCACCTCCTGGACTGAAAGAAGGCCACTGGGCATGGCAGACTGAGGCTCTGGGTCCTCCTCTTCCCAATGCAGTATCCTGGTAACTTGCTAGAAACTCAATTGCTGGGACTGCAGGTCTCCAACTCTCCTGGGGAAATGGGGATTCACCTTGCTCAGTCCCAACTCTCCTGCAGGCTCTTGGCTCCCTAAATTGAGAGGCAGAAGCTCGGCGTGGTGAATTGGGGCCAGTGGAACCTCCAGGGTGCAATTCCCTGTCCTAGGAGGGTGGATAGGAATTCAACCGCTGGTAGTGCTGATCTTAAGCTCTCCCCAGGCCAGCCCAAGTGGGCCGAGAGTTCCCCTGTTCTGTCTCTGCCTCCTGGACTGAAAGAAGGCTGCTGTGTGTGGTAGACTGAGGCCCTGGAACCTCCTGGGCCCAGTCCAGTGTCCTGGTACCTCACTAGAAACTCAGTCACAGGAGCTTAGGTCTCCAACTCTCGCCGGGGCTCCAGGACTCACCTTGCTCAGTCCCAACTCCCCTTTAGGCTCTTGGCTCCCTAAATTGAGAGGCAGAAGCTGGGCACGGTGAACTGGGGCCAGTAGAACCCCGGAGCCACAATCCCTGTCCCTGAGGGGACCCTGAGGACTCTTGTCCTCACGCACAGTCCCAACTGCCCTGGAGGCTCCTGGATCCCTAAATTGAGAGGCAGAAGCTGGGTTTGGTGAACTGGGGCCAACAGAACCTCCATTCTGGGGACACAATCCCCTGTCCTCGCATAGTCCCAACTCCCCTGCAGGCTCTTGGCTCCCTCCATGATGCTTTTTTTTTCATCCAGGGGTGAAAAGCAGAGTCTCATCATAAAAAACAGTGACACAGATCTTTTTCAAACAGGACAGGGATGAAGATATTGGAGAGGGAAAAGAAGGGACATCAAAATTATACTGTTATGTATGTGTACCATCTCCCCATGATGAAATTTAGCATTACATACCAGAAACATGTACTAATAAAACTTAAAATCAAGTAATGATTTCTTAGTGTGTTTTGGTACTGGGGATTGAACTCAGGACCTCATGCTTGCCAGGCAGACACTTACACTGCTGAGCTAAACCCCCAGCCCTAAAAATTTTAAAAAAGAAAAGAAATCATCAGTGATCTACACTCCAGAAGAGGTTTTGTGTTCAAATTCTCCATGTTCAAATCCTATTTTTCCATATCCTAGCAGTGTAACTTTGAATAGTGTGCTTGAATGTTTTGTGTGTTTTTTTATGAGTTTCCTATAAGCACTGCACCTGATAACCTTGATCATCATGAGAGAATAAAATGACTATTAAGCACTCACTGAAGTGTCTCAGTAAATATTTGTTTTACTAATAATTGAAAAATGAAAAGCACAAGATGTAATTCCAGCACTTGAAAGGCTGAGGCAAAAATCAGTGCAAGTTTGAGACCAGCCTGTGCTAGATAGTGAATGCAAGACCAGTCTGAATTACATAGTGAGACCCTGTCTCTGGGAAAAAAAGAAAGAGAGAGAGAGAGAGAGAGAGAGAGAGAGGTAGAGGGAGGGAGGGAGAGAAGGAAAGGTAGGAAGGAAGGAAGGAAAGAAAGAAAGAAAGAAAGAAAGAAAGAAAGAAAGAAAGAAAGAAAGAAAGAAAGAAAGAGAAAGAAGAAAGAAAGAAAGAAAAAAAGAAAGAAGAAAGAGAAAGAAAGAAAGAAAGAAAGAAAGAGAAGAAAGAAAGAAAGAAAGAAAGAAGAAAGAAAGAAGAAAGAAGAAAGAAAGAAAGAAAGAAAGAAAGAAAGAAAGAAAGAAAGAAAGAAAGAAAGAAAAGATCAACCAGTGACAAATGCTGTTGGGGCTGTGGGGAAAAAGAAACCCTTCTCCACTGTTGGTAGGAGTGTGGATTGGTGCAACTATTGTGGAAGTCGATTCAGAGATTCCTCAAAAAACTAGGATTAGAGGTCCCATTTGGCCCAGATATTTTGTTTCTGGGTATTTTTCCAGAACAACTGAAAACATCATACCATAGTGATATATGTGCACCCATGTTTATAGCAGCACAATTTGTTTTTTTTTAAATTTTATTTAAAGAGAAAACAAAACAGAAAAAAGGGTAGCAACAATACAGAAGTCCAAGGAAAAAAAGAAAAGAACAAAAAACACTAAGAAATCTTTACTTGATAACTTACATATTGTCATCTTGGAAATAGTTGTTCAAGTTACGAAGTTAAAACATACAAAGTACACATTCAAATAATGAGACTGTTAACAGTTCTGCTCCAAGATCTAACAAAAACAGTAATATGATCATTCATCTTACACACTTAAACATACATGCAATTATATCCTTTAGAGCACTTTCTCTTATTCTGTTTTATTTTCCTTGGTTTTATCCTTTTAAAATAAAATTAAATTAAATTAAATTAAATTAAAAAGATTATGCATAGACAGTAAATAAGCACTGATTCCTAGAGCTGTCCGAATGGTGATCAGAAATTTCTCAGTCTGAGGATCTGAAATCTTCATAGAAATAGAAACAAGATCTTTGGTACAGTTTTTTCAGGTGCCTGAGGCTGACGCTGGCCGAGCTCCATCCTGACTCAGTTTCTCCATGTAAAGACAATAACAGAGCCATAATTCCACAGAGTGAGATACAGCTGCTCTGTATACAATGACACAGTAAACATTTCCAGAGAGACCGTCAAAGTCTGGGTAGTGCTCACTCTTCTTATCCTGTAATTTAGTTGCTACAGGATAGCAAGTATTAAAATGCATAAATGGAGTGATGTGAAGTTTTGATTTTATCATATAAAAAGACAATAAAAGGAAAAAGATATGTGATGCACAAACAAGCAGTTACAAGAAATAATCATGACAATCACAGTCCTCATTTCTGTATCTTTTCACACAGTCATAGCTGGTGTTTAGACTCACCACCCATTCTTTCACTAACTGCTTTGGGTCAAAAGCAGCTCAGCTGGTTGTGCTTCTTTTTCTGCTGAGAGGATCCCAAAGTTTCTTTACTGAGAGGATTTGGATCTCAGTAGCACTTCCTGCATTCAGTTCGTAATGAATTTAGCTGTTATAACAAAATATGGATCAAGTAGCTTAAACTGTGGAAATAGAGTCACCGTTCTGGAACTGAAAATCCAAGATTAAGATGCCAGCAGGACCTGTGTTGTGTGAAGGCTCTGCCTTTGGGGTGCAGATGGCAGCCTCCTTCTTGCTTGTGTTCCCTTTTCTTTGTGAACAGTCAGGGAGAGACACCTTTGGTGTCCTTTATTATAATACATGAATTTTTTAGCTCAAGTCCCACTCTATGACAAAATGGAACTAATTTACACAAATGTTCAGTCCATAACAGGCATGTATTTTTCCATTGACATACAGGACATGGCAATTTTAAGACAGCCTAAGGGAACTACTATATCCTAATAGTGACTATTATCCCAGTAATGAATCTTACATTCTACCTATCTTGGGTATACAATTATATGTAATTCCCAGGTGAACACTTTGTTTTTCATTCCATTTGTACTCTGTAAAAATTTATAAAGTATACCTTCCCTAATTTATAGAGCATAATTTTTAAAGAATGATGTGTGTCTTTGTTCTCCTGGTAATTCTAGGTAGTCATTCTGAGTTTTAAATTAATTAAAAGAAAAGAAAAGTACATGAGGTGGTAACTAACAGTAGAAACTAACAATAGTCAACCAGGAAATGTCCTGAAAACATCTACTAGAAGACTGTGGCTTGTAAAAGCTGTTCCTAGTAATGGTTCCTTGTATTGAACATATGGAAACTCATTCCTTCATAGTTCTCTGGCCCATTCATCATAGAGGGCTTTAAAAACAGTACAAGCCTCAGTATGAAAAGCTTTATAGAAAAAAATTTGAACAGAATAAGCGTGGCAGGGGAATCTAAAACTTGAAAAGTGAAATTTCAGCACAATCATTATTATTATGAAGGCACAAAATTGACATGCAGGACAGTAACAGAGCTTATAATTTTTGGTAATCACAAAGGCAACTATTTACTATTACATACTAATCATTTGGATTAGATATGTTACAGTTAGTGACATTTTGGTTCCTCAAAATGCATTTAAGTGTAAATTCCAATTTGCATTTTAGAAAAAAAAAGCCAGAATTTATCCAAGACCAAAATTTCACAAAGCTTATAAAAGAAGAGACAGGATTTGTACTCAAATACTCCATATATAACTCTGGGTATGTCTACTGCTTATGTGTATTTTCCTCTCCTGGACTCCTAGATGAACCTGGGGTGTCACAAAGTGGTATTTGGTTAAATAATCTTTAAACAATGTGGCATGGTTCATGAGGGTAATTCTTATGGATTATTGTAAAAAATATCACTAGCTGACTAATAGCCTTTGCCAAGTATCTTCACATCAGTGATGAAGAGAAATAATGGAGAACTGGGAGACTATGGATCTTACACCAATATGAACCCATCTTTGGTAGGGATTAATGTCTATGAGAACATGAAATGGAGTAAATTCGCTTGTCTCCTAATTCAAACAAAATACACCATGTGCCTTGAGGATGAGTAAAAGTTCCCAAGTAGTGAAGGGAAACCACAGGGAAGAGGCAGTCTGAATAGCACAGATGTGCTCTAATGCTAGAGATGAGCTGAAGACAGAGACAGGAGTCTTACAAGTAGATGAAGGAATGGGGAAATTCAGGAGCTTGGAGGGCACAAAGTCAAGGGGGCTGGACAGTCCCAAGGATTGAAATACGGATAAACGGGCCGAGAATAGTAACATTTATAGAATCTGTAGATGAGAGACCCATGGTTTGTGATGTTGAAAAAGGAGACAGTACCTGCTTCAAAGTTGAGGAAAACCCCAACACGATGGAGAGGAAGAGTCACAGAGAGAGTCAGAATCTTAGGATCAAAGGTAGAAGATTCATCGAAGGTATAATACTCAAGTTGCTTCTGTAAGCCTATAACCCAGTAGCCATGCTGAGGTGTGTACCTAAAGCGAGTATTTGAATGGGTTGTGCTATGACTACTAGCAAACTTTAAAGAAGGTTTTCTACAGTATACGCCCAGGACCCAGGCAGTCTTGCTGGACACATCTATTTCCCAATAATGTTTTCCTGAGGAGAAATACTGGGAGCCTAAAATACCATAATTATCACATGTAAACGGCCAAATTGGCACAGGTCTCACTTGTCTGTGATCTTCTGAAAGGACAAGATTCAAATTTAGGTTGACTGGATTCAGTGTAAAATCCGCTACAGGAGGGAAAAAAAGGAAATAAAAGGTCAGGTGACAGGTACGAAGCAGGTCTATCTGGTGACACTGTGAAGAGGGAACTTAGGGGAATTTTGTGTTAACGGACTGGGCAGGAGGTAAAATGCTAGAGAAATGCATTGTGAATTGGTGAGAATACATAAGAAAAGATGATAAAATTATGTTGAAACCACAAAGTTCTGAAAAGTGATCAGACCACAGTGATTTGTGTGTGGGTAGATGTATCTGTGTGTGTTATGGAGAGAGAACTCGGGATTTTTTGCATTGAGCTACTTCCCATCGCTTCTTAATTTTTTATTTTTTTGAGACAGGATCTCACTCTGTAGTTTAGGTTGGACTGGACATGCTATGTAGCCTAGGCTGACATTAAACTTGTGGCAATCCTCCTGCCTCAGCCTCCCAACTACTGGAATTATAGAAATGCACCATCATATGCCCAGGTAATTTGTTTGTTTGGTTTTGAGATGGTGTCACTAAGTAGCCTTGGCTGGGCTTATACTTGCCCTCTTCCTGCCTTATTCTCCCAGAATACTAGGACAGCAGGCATGTACCACCACTTTCAGTAGAATACAGTGATTTGAAGACCCAGCTTCTTACCCCAGTAGTCTTGAATATCTTTGAACTCTGAAACAATAAAACATTCAGTGATTTTGATTAGAAGCATGAAAAAAAATCGAGGCACAACAGCTCTTTTCTGAAGTAGAGGCTACAGGGAGAATTGTGACAATGTGCACTGGTAAACGAGAGGCTGAATCGGACGCCTGAGACATGACCACGTCCTCTTCAGCACAGAATGCCTCTTCCCAATCTCCGTCCTCAACTCCTCCTTAGCTTTTAAACTATCCCAGGTCCCCTGATGTCACAGTCCCACATCTGCTCCCTTCCCCTGGCTCCCTCACCTCTATACACTTGCAGCATCCTGCTCAGTTCTGAGGCGCGAAACCCTCTCTTCAGTTTCTTGGAAGGAGTCTTTGGCTTCCTCAGTGTCCAGATCTCACTCCTAGGGATGACAAAACCTCCTGAGCTCCATATTTGGCTCATCTCTCCAAACTGCCCACTTGCCCTCTTTCCTCATGATAGATGCATTTCATGCCTCTTCCCTGGGGAGGCTGAGGGGAGACCTGACTCTGGGTTGAGGAGAAAGGCTTGTGTGGATGATGCTTGCACTAACCTCCTTTGTGACCTTGGAAGCTCCTTATTTCTTGAAATCACAGTTCCCTCTTCTATAAGTGGAATTTACCCTTCCTTTGATATTTGATGGAAATAATACAAACTGAGGTGAAACAGTATGTAGAAAAGGCCTTTGCTGTGGTGATGTGGAAAAGTCATTGTTTCCCCATGGGTCTTCCAGGGAAGGCAAGAAATGTGGCAGCCTAAGCAAACCAAGCCTGGTCTCTCGATCCTGGCTCTGCTGTGGGAATCCCTAGAGGGAGTCTGTGAGTCTGTGTACCCTGGACTCCAGTGGTGGTCCATAGTAGAGATTTCAAATTATTCATGTGGGTAGGGGGGCGCATTACATATACTTCTCAAAGCAGAAGTTATGACTACAAAAATAAACATGGTTAGAGTTTCTTGTGTCTGCATGGGATTTGATACCAACAGGTGGGTTACATAGAAATAAGCACTGTATCATATCAGCTTCAAAGGATGGAAACAGATGAATTATTAGCAAGCTGGATCAAAGCCACTAATCTCAAGGCTTACATTTTAGATATTCAGTGAGAAAACTGAAGAATGACCTGGTCTCTTCTCTCTCATATAAGCAAATGAACATGAAGGAGGCATCCCTGTGGCATCTTTTAGGAATTCACTAAGCCCTTTAACACAGTGATCAAGTATCTAAGTAATGAAGGATACAGAGACAGAAGCCAAATTAAATGAGCGAAGTCACAGAACTCTGACTGTGAAACCCCTGGTCTCCGATATCCTTTCTAGCTGTAATTTTGAATGTCAAACACCAAATTCACCTATCACAGAAATTTCTTCCATTCTAAGTAGATTTGGAACACACAAGCCCTCATTATGACCACTGATTTAAGGTAATATAACATTCAAATTTCCTTGATCTAGTAGTTTTTTTTTCACTTTGATCAAAATGCTTCTAATGGCTACAAACCTCTCTTTATGATACAAAAGCACCACTCATGCTTACCCATACGTACCACTTCATAATTCCACTCATGTCCTAGGAAAAAGAGACACAATGTGAACTGAAAAAATATAAGGACTAGAACAGAACTTGCAAAAAAATAAAGAATAAAGAACAAAAGAAACAAATCTGAGAAATTGAAAATGTGTCATTTAAAAATAACAAGACTGTCAAATTTTTCATTAGGCACATCAAGAAATAAGGGAAAAGAAGTAAAGTATTCAAATCAGAAATGAAGACTAGGATATTATTACTATTCTTAGACAAATGAAGATTTACCAGGAATGGGGACATAACTCAGTGGTAGAGCCCTTGCTTGACAAGTACAACACCTTGGGTTTAATTACAAGTGTAACACACACACACACACACACACACACACACACACTGTAAATTATAAATATTTGTACAGCAACAAATTAATCTAGATGAAATGAAAAAGTTCCTGGAAGCACAGACACTACCCGTAGTGATTCACAATGACAGAAAAGGTGAATAGACTTAAAATATGTAAAGAGACTGGATTGGAAGTCCCTGAGTTCTTAAAAAGAAAAAGCCACTCTGACACCTTCATGGGTGAATTTTGCTAATGGTTTAAAGGTCCAATTGTAATATCTCAGAAATTCTTCTGAAAAATAAAAGAGGAGGGAACCAAAGAATTATATGAGGTCAATCCTACCCTGATATTAAAATCATACAAAAACAACACAAGAAAAAAAAATGATAGGCCAAAATATGAATATAGAATATAGAATATGAATATAGACACAAAATTCTTCATCAAAATAGTAGATATTTGAATACAGAAAAAAAAGTTGGTCAGTATAATTATGGTCAAGTGAGATTTGACTTAACTAAGAAATGAAGATTTGGTTTAGCATAAAAAAATTTAAAAAATCCAACCCATATATAGAGACTATAGAATAAAAACTATAGAACAATCTCAACAGAAAGCAGAAAAAATGTCTGACAAAAGTCCATACATTTTCAAGACAAAAACAAAAATGAAGAGGCCAAAGAATAGAAAGGAGTTTTTCAGCCTAATAAAGGGTTTCTACAAAATCCCATAGTTAACATTGAATATAGTTGTGAAAAACCTGAGTGCTTTTTTGAGAAAAAAAAAAAAAAACTGGGATATTTGGTTTCACTATTTCTTTTCCACCTGGAAAACTACAGCCCAAATAAAGGAGAGTGGCAGACTAGGTTTCTGACACTTCCGGCTTGTTGTCCATGCCCACCTGCAGCAGCTCCACCGCTGGCCACTGACTGCGACGCTCCAGATCCGAGATGAGCTCTGTCAACACCTGGCTCTGCTGAACCAGCTCATCCTCAGCTTGTGCCAAAGTATCCAGCATCTTCTTCTCTTCTTCCTCCAGTCTTTGCAGCTCTCTTCGTTCCTCATTGTCTAGGATGCATCTAAGCCAATTAAATTGTGTTCGTATACTTTGTTTCTCAGTCTGCATCTGATACTGCAAGGATGGACAAATAGAGATGCAACAAATCTGTCAGACTGAGGGCGTACTGTGCAAGAATTTAGGAGCCAGGGGGATAAGAGTTTTCAGGGACTTGAAAAACAAGGAGGGGTGAACAAGCTAGAGAGCAATTTGCCGGGGGGGGGGCTGTGTTTTTTCCTCTTTTATCTCTAGCAGCTACCTGAAGACTCCCTCCACCTGTCTTGCCTAGGGAAACCCTTACAAATACTGAGCCAACTGACCCTTACAAAAACAGCCAACTGAGGTCTCGGGGTTAGACAGTAATCTTGGGCACTATGGTTCCCTGCAGTATTTCACTCCCTATTTTAAACCAGGAAGACTTTAGTCTTTTTCCTAGGGTCCTTCCATGAAGTGTGAGAGCATCCTTGGAGAAAAGACACAGAACAGTGTTCTCTAGCCTCATCCCCATCATGAGGTCCATTTCTGTACTCACTTGCAGGTATCTATGTGCAGTGATAACATGTCTGCGTTCCACCCCCCACCCCCACCCAAACAAGGGCAAAACAAAGAAAAGGACTAATCTGATAACTTCTAGATTTATGAAACATCACACAATAAAGATAAAGGGACTCCTGAAATTAGAACCTAAAGGTCCCGCCAAGACTCTGGTCTCTGAATGCCTCATCTTGCCTTCCAAGAAAGTCTATCTTCTCTGATGTCGGCTTTCAACTTCTCAGCTTCCTGCTGCTCTTTCCTCAGCCTCTTGAGAGCTGCCTGGAGCTTCTCCTATAAGGAAAGAAATCACACTGGAGTCAAGTTTTGAGCTTTCTCAGCATCTGAACAGAGGGTTAGTGGGAAATAAATCAGGTTGATTTTAGATGAGATACATTTTTAGGAACTGTGAAGTTGATTAGAATTCTGTGAAGAATTCTGAGGGTGTGAATGTATTCATTATTGCTGAGGGAGAGAATTCATAATCTTCTCACCAGCAGGAGCCTGCTCCTCTTTTTCCTCTGACCCTGTTGTAAGTGCAGTTAGTTTCCTCTTACCAGTACCTTTTCCACATCCAGTCTACAATGCTCCCCAGCGATCATCCAGCCAAGAGGAACAATAAGGACAACACTCGGGAAGAAATTCCCTGCTGACATAACAAAGTGAGGGAGAAGTGACTCCAAAGTCCCTACTCTGAGCCAAGATATTCTGTATATGTAAGGTTCATTCTTTTATTTAAAAGCAAAGACCACACCAAAATGTAGGTGTTAGAAGATGTATGTAGGTGTTAGAAGATGAATGTAGAATAAGAGACATACAGGAAAGAGATCCCAGGATTCTGTGTTACAGTGTCAATGTGAGTAAGGAAGGAAAAAAGGGGAGATTTTTTAGCAAAGAGCTGCTCAGTACCTGACACTCCTGGGCTACCTCCTCCATGAGGAATGTGTGGTGACCACGGTGTTCCTGAGAACGCTCGCAGAGCCAGCAAATGACTTTTTCATCATCCTCACAGAAGAGTTGAAGTTTCTCTCCATGGAGTGCACAGAAATCTCCCTCCTTTCCAATGCCAGTGCTTGACTCCACTTCCCTGAATTTCTCCACTATGTCAGCCAGGTGGTGATTGGGCCACAAATTTCCATGGGGGTCCCTGACACCACACACGGGACAGCAGCTGTCCTTTCCTGCCTTCTTGCTGTGTAAAGTGATGCAGACTTGGCAGAAGCTGTGGCCACAGCCAAGACTCAGCGGTTCTGTCAGCAGCTCCAGGCAGATGGGGCAGGTCACCTCCTTCTCTAGGTTTGCCAGGTTTTTGGAAGTCATTATAATTGCTCCCTGGGCTTCTTCCTGTCCTACTCCCTGAGGTTCTTCTTGCTTAAAGACTTCTTGATGGCTACACAGATGAAAAAACAATGGCATCAGAATAGTAAAACTAAGGAAGAGTCTAACTGTGCTGACACTAATAATGGGACAAGAACACAGAATTAAAGAATAAAAAAGGGAAAAGAGAAAAACTAGAAGCAGTATTCAAAGGTCTGAGTACTTCATTGATGCTGAGAACCTCTGCTGATCCTCCCAGCTTACTTAGATGGCTTCCTCTCGTTTTTCATTCAGCTCTCTCCTTACACAGCCACTCATCAGAAGAGCAGCTCTGGCTTCAGAGAGCAGAGCCATAAATACAACATTTGGCGCACAGTTGCTATCTTTCTCTTATCAATACTCCATCTCTCTTTATGTCTGTTTCTCTTCCTGAAATGCAATGTATGCAAAAATTTGGCATGTTTCTCCAAATGATTTTTTGACAGCCCCTAGAATGTACAGCAATATGACTTTTAATAACTACATAAAAACTTGTCTATAATTTGACCTTTCTTTCTTTTTTTTTTTTATATATCAGTACCAGGGATCGAACTCACAATGGTGTGCTTTCAAGGCAGGCGCTTATGAGCTAAATCCCCAGCCCCAATTTGACCTTTCTTATTAATGTTTCTTTTCATCTGTTTGCCGTCTTCCAGTAACTGAGTTTTGGAATCATGGGTGTGGTTTCCAGTGAAGAAGTATTACTCTTTTAACACACCTATTGAGACAATCCTTCTTATGTTCTCATTGGCTTGCCAGAGATATACACTGAAACAGGAAATGACCACCACATAGAGAGTTTTATCACTAAAAGTTTTATAATCTCCTTACAATTTGGTAATCATTTCACTAATTTATTCCTTATATGAAAACTCTTGAGAAGTAAGAATCTTCTCTTTTTTTTCAGATGGATGAATAGTATTAAAAAACTTAGAGGGAGTCTAGGAAGATGGTAGAACAGTAAGCAGCAGAGTAAACAAACTCTCTGAGAGAAACAGACCAGATGCTGGAATATAGCATTCCGGAGAAGACAAGAAGGAAAGAAGTGGGTCCTCCCAACCCAGGAAGAAACTAAAGTGAGAATTGAACACCACAGAGAGAATTTAAAAAAAAAAAGAAAAGCTTAAACAGAAGGCAATAGCTAGCAGCACTTTCACAGGAGCCAGTCCCACTGTGCAAGAAGTGCCGTTGGAATCTGAAGATGCACAGTTACAGTGAAGCTGGTGGCTGGCAAGCCTGAAGGCCTCGACAGGGAGACATAGTGGCAGAGGGAGTGGTAGGACTGCACTGACTGGTGGTGAGTATGGGGAATTCTGTTCTCCTGTGGGAGTCGGCAATTGGCTGGACACCATTTTGGAGTTGGGTAGGATAAGCCCAGAACCAGGACTGGAGCTGGCTTCATTCAGCCACTCCTAGCTTGCAGCAGACTGGTGGAAATTTCTTGGACTGAGTTCCGTCCCTGAGCAGGATCCAATAGCCACCACCAAGGTTTCCCTAAAGCTATCCCTAATCAACCCCCCCCCCACTTGGCACATACTAACCTTCTGAAGACTCTCTATGGTTAACCAGCTCAGAAGGGAGGAGCTAGCCTGCCCTGCCCCTGCTGACACTCCAGTAGTCCCCAGCAGACTAGGAAAAGCAACAAACAGCAGAAATCCCTAGCCAACATGCTCGAGATTAATTATAACCAATACAAGAAGTGCTGGGGACCCCACTAACCACTTGTCCAGAGGAAACCAAGAACATGACAAGAGGAAGAAGCACAACAGTCTCTGGTCTCCAACCCAAGCAGTACTGGTCCAGGAGTTGTAAACAGGAAGAGATTGGGAGTCACACACCCGAAGTTTCTGAAGCAACAGCAACTGATACAAAGAAACAAATAAACTGAAACACAGAAACAAATGCATGAAGCTATAAAATAACTTAGAACAAAAATACTATTACAGGTAAAAGAATATATAAGAAATACAATAAAAGAATTACTAAGCACCTCTAAAGAAGGCAGAGATGGAAGGAGAGAGGAGCAAGAAAAAGGAGGGAAACTGTCAATGAAGAATATAAAAAAATTTAGAATACATGAAACAGATTCCAAGAGATTACAAGGAAATTAAAAACTCCATTGAAACCTGGCAAAACTGCTTGAAAGAAACTAAAGATAGACTATCAAAACTTGAAGACAGGTTTGCAGCTTGTGATCACAAAAGGAAAGATCTCTTAAAAATAACAAGGAACCAGGAAATAACAATACAAAGGCTAGAAGATGACAAGAGGATCTATAACTTAAAAATAAAAAATGTGAGTGAAGAATGAAATACAAAGGCTATTTACAGAAATAATTTAAAAAAACTTCCCAAGCATAGGAAAAGGAAATGATATTCAGATATATGAGGCATACAGAACTTCATCCAGCTATAACCAAAATAGATCTACACCCAGACATATAATAATCAAGATTCCAGAAATTCAAAACAAGAACAGAATATTAAAAGATGTCAGAGAAAAGAAACAGATCACCTATAAAAGAAAATCCATCCGAATCATGACAGACTTCCAAACACAAACTATCAAATCAAGAAGAGCTTGGAGCGAAGTATTCCAAGTCCTGAAAGAAAATAACCTCCAACCAGATTGATGTACCCTGCAAAACTATCTCTCAAAATTAATGGAGAAACAAGATGTTTCCATGACAAAGAGGAAATGGGGGAGTTCATGACCACCAAACCAACCCTACAAAAAATACTGAAGGACATTCTAGAGAAAAAAAAAGACCATAGTTTGCAGAATATTGGCAGAGGGGGCTCACTAAATGGGGCAGACAGTGGAATGAAAGGGAAAAGCAGACAACCAATGGCAAAAAAATAGCATGGCAGAGATGAGGAAGAGAAGGTTGGCCATACTGACTAATATAGATGGCCTCGATGCACCAATAAAAAGAAACACAGGTAGAGTGGATCAGGACATAAGGTCCGTCAATATGCTCTATATAAGAAATATAATTAACCTGAAAGAGGGTTTATAGACTGAAAGTCAAAGATGAGAAAATAATGCTCTGTGTGAGCAGGAAACCAGAAAAAAGTGGGGATAGCTTGCCCATCATCTGCAGATTAGTTAGAAAGCCATGACACTTTTACACAATGAATACTTTGAGGCTTTTGTAGGTAAATTGTTACAAATAATACCTTGAGGCTCTTGTAGGAAAGTGGATACAACTGGAGATCATGCTCAGGGGTACAAAGGTTCAGAATCACTTACATGAATGGCATAGCGGGTTGCCTCCCTAATTTAAAAGCTAAAGGAGTTAGTGGGATACAAAATGTACAATGCACCCTGTGAAAGTGAAAGGAGACAAATTGTCTAAAAAGGGAAGGCAGTGGCCATTGTTAGTCTTGTATCATGATCTGAAATCCATATTGTTTGCATCACTCTGTTTAGTTTGGTTTTATTCTGTTCCAGTTTGGCTACTTGTACTAGATTTGATGGCATGGACAGCTATTCCAAAGATATCAGGATATACTATGGTAACTATTTTTGATTTCCTATTAACTGGATTTGAAGCCCTATATTGCTTTCACTGTCTTGTTTTGAATGATTTTACTCTATTCTGTTTTGTTTGATAGTATCAAGTCTGAGGATAGAGGCAACTAGTTTGAAGACAATAAGATTCACTATGATATCCATTCTGGTTTGACTATTATCTTCTTTTGAAGTCCTATAATGTCTCCAATGCTTTTGCTCTGCACTGTTTGTTAAATTTTATTATGACTGATGATATGGGCAATTCTTTTGAAGATAAAAAGAGGCATTATGGTAACCATTGTTGATCACCTTGTATTTTATTTTTAAGTCATGTACTATGTCCATCCCTTTTTTTTGACTGACTCCATTTGGTTTTGTCTCATCTGGTTTTATTCTGTTCTAAATAAATAAATAAATAAACAAACAAAATCACTGCATTTGATTTCCACACACACATACACACACACATACAAAAAAAACCCTTAGAACAGTGGTGTCAAGCCTAGAGCATGCATGCTGCAGCAAGCTATTTGTATCACTGAAAGCTTTAAAATGTTCACCATCACTGACTGAAAGTATGATTCATCTCAATAGGTAGAATTAGGGTAAACATGTCCTCAGGGTCTTACTAGACAAACAGAAGCAAAGTCTAAAATAAAAACATCACTATCCAACTGCAAAGTTACAAAAAAAGAGTACAGAAATGGAAGGGTCCAGGTAAGTTGGCAAGATTGGAGGGGTCTTATGTTTCTATCCATACCTGGAAATAGGTTTAATATTTTTTTGAGACAAGGTCTTGTTATGTAGTTCAGGCAGGTCTTCTACTCATTATTAGCTTATACTGGCCTTGAATCCTCCTGCCTGTTTCCTGAGTGCTGAGATTATAGGCCTGTGCCACCACACCCAGGTGTCAAAGATATTGATGGGAGCCTCAATCTCTGCTTTTGGGAGAAGGAGAGATGATACACATAAAGCACAGAGTAATACCCATTTTAAATATCTAAGAAACACAAATACTAGTGAAATGGTTCTTGGTCATACGAGAGAAGTTTCAATCGATAAAGGGAAAATCCAGACGCACCAATTATTTTTTCATTCATCTATTCAGCAAAATATTAGCAAGCTAGATTATCAGTTATGCTTAGGGCTTAAAATAGAAAAGGATAAAAATCTAAAAATCAAAAGTTGAATATGAGCAGATGATATTACCCATGATAAAGTTATAGTCATATAAGCAAGACATAAATTAACTAAATAATCTTTCCTAAAAATGTTAAGTGGCAAGTGGCAGAAATACTACACAAAGTGATATGTTTTGGGAAATCCAATAATTGGTCAAATAAGGGAATATCCAAGATAACCCTCCATGAATAAGTAAGATTTGAATCACAAGCTGAATGATAAGAAGGGAATATTGATTCAGAAAAAAGGAAGAATATGTTTAGGTAGAAGGAATAATATACGTAAGTGCCCTGCTGAGGGAGGACACAGCAGCTTGTCTTCATTTCCCACACTTTCCTCTGTTTCCTTGCCCTTTGTTCTTGAACCTAACAAAAGTGGGCTGGTCCAGAGAAGTCTTTGTCTCAGCTCTCAGATTCTCAAGCTCAGATAAAGGGTTTTGAACCTCCTGGAGCCTTAAAATCATACCACTTGTCTCATTTTATTTAAACTTCTGCCGTACACTGGTTTGGGAGATCAAGGATCTAGGTCAGGACCCAATAGTAGATATGATTGTCTTAACATTCTGTCTAGTGGATTAGATGGTGTCTCCCACAATGACTTGTTCACTTGTGTGGCTATGACCTAGCTTGGAAGTAAGATCTTTGCAAATGTAATTGAGTTGAAGTCACACTGAATGAGGATGGACCCCAAATCCAGTGATTTACACCTTATAAAGAAGAGGAAAGGGCACACAGACAGAGACCCTGAGTACAGCCAGAGATGAGAGTAATGCAGATCCAAGGTGAGGAAAGCAAGGGATTGTTACCAGCTACAAGAAGCTGGGAGAAACTCTATCACAACAGATTTTCCCAGCCTGATGTGGGGACACACACCTACAATTCCAGCACTTGGGAGACTGAGGCCAGGAGTATTGCTGCAAGTTTAAGACCAGCCTGGACTACTAAGTCGAGGTCAGCATGAACTACATAGTAAGACCCTGCCTCAAAAAGACAAAACAGATTTTCCCTTAGAGCCTCCTGAAGGGTACAAGTCTGCCACCTCATTGATTTTGGACTGTGGTCTCCTGAACTGCAAGTGAAGAAATTCCTGTCATTTTTTAAGCCATAGAGTTTATAGTAATTTTTTAACAAGTGCCCTAGGAAACAAATACAGTTGAAAAGGTTTGATAATGAAAGGTCTGCAGTATATGATAACCTATGCATCATCCCCTAAAAGGAAAAGAAAGTGGGATATGATAAAAGTTGAATGGACATACTTAAGTCCTACAGGACCACTCACTCCCCACACCATATCCCTGCAATGAACTGAACAGGAAATGACAAAAGTGGGCTCCCAGGGGTTGGGGGTTCAGTTCAGTGGCACAGCACCTGCCTGGCAAGTGTGAGGTCCTGAGTTTGATTCCTGGTAACCAAAAATTAATTAATTAATAAAACAAAAGTGGACTGCTGAGTTTAATCCCGCTGCTGGTACACATACTGAAAATGGCCCAAAGGCCAACTGGTATTAGCTTCTGGATACAGTTGGACCAAGGTCTGTTGACTAGCTAGACCAGGGCTTCACATGATATGATAATACCCAGCTGTTTATGACTGAGCTATGAACCCACCATAGATTGGGGTTCTGTTATCTTTTCGTGCACTAGGCATCTTATCAATGCTGACAAACATCAGAGACCTACAGCAGAGGAAGTAGTGGAGCTTGCATTCTGCCTTGAGGGTGTATCGCATGTGCAGTGGGCTGCAAGCTGAGGTCAAAGCAGCTCCCACCATAACAGCCAAAGAATGAGAAAGGTAAAAGGAGTTAGAGCCCCGTGTAGGAGGAGTGAACCCAAATCACAGCCTAATAATGACCCTAGCTCAGCAGCTATCAGGGAAGTCTCGAAGGGAATATGAGTGGCACCTGTCTGATAGAAAATAGGTTACCTAATTATCAAGGTGTCTCTGAAATAAAAGTCTGCTAGGTCTAAGAGGCCAGAGTACAGTGAAAATGTGGGGAGGGGAAACACAAGTTTTTAACATTTAACTACTGCTAAGAGAGATGGGATCACCTCAGACTGAGAATGCACTGGGCTAGTTGATTGACTGGGGCTGCAAGGAGGATATGCAGCACTCCAGGGGTTGGGGCAGGATCTCAGTTAGAATATCAACAGGTATTTAAGAATGTAATTTGGTCTTTAGCTCTTGGGGACCAATAGCTTATTACTAATTTCTTTCCTGCTTTTTCTCTCCCTTGCTCCCACATTTGTAATTAAATTTAGGACATCTTATACTGTTTCTTTCTGACTACAACAGGTGTTGGGTGATTCCCTCTGTCACTTGAGTCCCCTCCTAATATCAGGACTCATGATGTCAGAAGCTCTGTGTCTTTGTTTCAGTTAAATGATAAAATTAGAGTGTGTCTAGGAAGTCAAGTGTGGGGAAGTTTTAGACAATATCCTGGATAACCCTGATCTCTGGATCTGGCAGTGCCAATGAAGAATGTAGGGACTGTTCCTGGCACCCAGGGACCTGGCAAGCTCAGAGCGACTGTACTCCCTTCCATCTACCCCTTTCCTCAATGCTCAGAGTTCTGTCATCAACCAGCCCACGGAGTCCAAAGCTCATCTTTTACACACAAATCACCCTTTCTCCAAGAGCTTTAGCTTTCCAGTTAATATAGTTCAGTCAAACATGGGGCCATTTTCAGCAAGCAAGCCCTATCCTGATCCTGTTCTCTCAGTTCTTCAGAATGGGTTGACAGTATTTTCTTTGAGTTAGCTAGAACCACTGCCACTGCTTGCTCTCAAAGGGAAGTTATCTGTGTCTCCTTTCTGAATTCCTGGAAACTGTCCATCATCCCCACCTACCCCATCTTTTCGATCCTTTCATTGGCCTTTCTACTGTGCCTTCACCACTGTTCTTTATGTTATTGGCTGCAGCAGTCTCTAACATCAATCATGTCACGCCTCTGTCCAAACCCATAGCATTCAGGGTAAGGTCAGCCTTAATCAGTCCCATTTATGTCCAAGTTCCAGATCCCCCTAAGTCCATTACCCCTCACATCCCACCCCTTCTCCCCTCTGCACACTCCTCCCAGCCAACAGCATCCTTTAGGACCAAGGAAAACTCCAACCCTTCTTAAATTCTTCACCATTCAGACACAGAGAGTTGCTCTTCCCTGTAATCCCAGCACTCTAGGAGACTGAGGAAAGAGGATCCAAGTTGGAGCCCAGCCCAGGCAGCAGTGATTTAGAAGGCTCTTTCTCAAAACAGAAAATAGAAAAAGGGCTGGCATGTAGTTCAGTAGGAAGGCTCTGAGTTCAATCTCCAGGATCAAACATACACACACACACACACACACACACACACACAGTCTTTTATTTTAATTTTATTATAAAGGGGGTAAAATTAAACACAACAAAACAGAATAGAATGGGATATAAGGAAGCATAAATTTCAAAGCTAGACAACCAGAGATCTTCACTATCTGTCATATTGTCTCTTGTTTTCTTCCAAATGATTGTCCATATCTTTGCATGCGGGAAGCTCATACTAAATAACACAGCCAATCTTTTCACAAGATGTGTTGTTCACTGGCTCCCACTTGCTAAGGGGGCGGGGGGTACACAGGGCAGAGGACAGGATGACATGAGATGCTTGATTCTCAGGCTCAAAGCCACCCCCCAGAGAGGGGAGGAGTTCCTTGTTTTCCCGGCACCCCGAGTCAACCACGTGCGGGTCCCAAAGCGCCAGGGTCTCTCTCCTGCAGGCTGCCAAAAGTCTGCCACACTTACCTGCTATTTCTTTCTGATGAATTGACCACTACAATTCCAAAGTTGTCAAATGGCCAACAGACCACAGAAAGAATTCTCTTTAGACTCCTGTCTGAAACTGGCAGCTATGGCAATCTGCTGCCCTTGCTTCAGGGCCAGCACACACACAATCTTTATGATTTTGTTAAAAGATTTTTCTCCCCAAAGTTACTTAAAGTTGAAAGAACTGGGGAGAGGATTTAGTTCAGTGGCAAAAGCATCTGCTTGGCAAGCCCGAGATCGTGAGTTTGATCTCTGGTACCAAAAAAATAATCATAATAATAATGAGTTCAAAGAATTTTATCAGGTCTCTTCAGAGTCCTTATCTTAAGTCAGTTTTTAAAATATATGTTTCCATAGCATATACCTTCTTGTATATTCTATCATTGTTTATTGTTGTTCCCTAACAAGAATGTAAGAGCTTATATGTATTTTATATTTATTGAATGTTGAATGGATATCACATTTATTGACTGTTGAATGCTGAATGAAATATTATTCATACCAGCATTCTGTGTTCATTCTTTTCAATTAAATTTTTATGAAGAAATAAATAAATCTATTGTATCCTGTGGGGTGGGTTTTGTGCATGACCTGGTGAGACAGCTGGAACCTGCAGCAGTGAAGCACAGACTCCCAGCAAGGCCAGCACAGTGAATTCTGGAATAGGCAAGCGTGCTGAAAGGATAGACATCAGAATGTACCTTAAATACTTGGGAAGCAGAAAGCTAGACACTAGCAGTCTAGAGACAGGCTGTAGGGAACTCTGTGAAAACAAGACATTTTGTTTTCCTTTTTCTTTTATCTCTAAGTACTATTTTCTTAATCAGTGGCTAGAGATAAAATCTTAGCCCATGAGAATGTAACCTCCTCTGAGTGTGCTGGTAAGTTCCAGGCCCAGATATAGCTCAGGCCAAGGACCAAGAGTGGGTAAAACCTCAACCTCTCAAAACAAACTAAACTGAAAGTATCTTGTTTAATCTTTGGGAGTAAACAAGAAAATTCTTCCCTCTGAAATTGGTCAACAGAGCCCATAGACCCAGTAAAGAAACAGTGACCTTGGAGAAGGAAAATAATATTCCTCGATGACCTACTTAATCCGATAAATGTAGCCCGACCCTCAATTCCATGCAACTATCGTCTTGCTGCTTGTATACCTTCACATGAAGGCATATTTTCTATCACTCTAAAAATCAATCACTTTGCAATAAACTTGCCAATACTCTGATTAAATGGGTATGTGTCTTGTGTGAATTCTTTTGGCAAACACACAAAAAAAAATCAAGGACAGTTGCTGGTTCTTAGTGATTTCAGAACCTCATGATGTTAGAACCTGCTCCCTGGTGACAATATCCATAACATGTAGTTGTCCCCCCTGTTCACCAGCGGAGGCCCTGCTGGCTTGCGAGAACCAGCAAAGAAGCCCTCCCCAACCCCATATGCAACAGGATGCGACCAGGCTGAGATGGGAATAAGTGAAGCAAGGAAGCAACCTGACATTTATGTTGTTGGATTGAATTTTCAAGCCAGAGGCCTGCTGGTGTGAGCAACTATTTAGAGAATAACAATATGCAATATAGAAACAATTGTGAATTTCCTTCTGTCCCACCACTGTTTTGTTTTGTTTTGTTTCATTTTACTGTCCATTTCACTCCCTTAAAAAAAAAAAAAAGATGCAGTTGTCTGGCCAGGAATTTACCTGCTAAGGTGTTAGCAGAATGCTGAAGAATATGAAAGACATACGGGTTACAAAAGAGAAAAATGCTGGGTATTTAGCTCTGCAGTATAATCGCCTGCCTGGCAAGTGCCACGTTGTGAGTTCAATACCTGGTACCAACAAAAAGAGAGAGAGAAAAAGAGAGAGAGAAAAAGAGAGAGAGAGAGAGATGCACTTATCCTCAAGTGAGCCTAAGACGGAAAATACTCAGAGACAACAGAAAGCCAGACTCCTAGTGAGGCTGTTGAAACTTCAGGCTCATTGTGAGCAAAAGCCAATGCCTGTTCATCAGTTCTGAGCAAAGAAAACCAATAAATGGTGGTAACAGTCAGTAGACAGCTATGCAGAGCACAGCGGGAAAGATAAGGCTGTTCTAAAGCAGGTGAGAACACCAGTGTTCTATGCACTACTCAAGCAAGCATTAGCAGGTTAGGCATGGTGCTGTGTCAGTGGTTCCAGCCCCTAAGTACACTGAAGCAGTAGGACTGTTTGACTCCAGGAGCTTAAAGTCAGCTAGGACAACATAGCAAGACTTGTCTATTAAAGGAAAAAGAGTAACAGGTTTACTCTGAGCAAATCAAGTTGATCCTGACACTGGCACTTCAGGACACAGGATAAAAGGAATCACACAGCAGGAGCAGTCTTCTGGCAGACCAAGGGCTGAGGATATCACAAAGGCCCAAACAGCCCCTCCAAGATTGTCAGCTGGAAGGGAAACAGCCTGCTTCAATGTCCACCCTGGCTGAGCCTCCCAGGCTGCAATCTGCCTTGGGAGCTTGGAGGGGGTGGGGGCTCACCCCACCTGACCTTCTGAGTAGAGAGAGGGGTCAGGAAAGGCCAAACCTTGATTCTGCCCCACAGCATGGGGAGAGGGAGAGAATGAATTCCAGTTTCCCTTGGAAGACAAAAAATTGAAACTACGGAGCAGGAAGCCTGTAAGAATGCATTTAACCCGAAGAAATATGGGCTCCTTCAGGCACTTTCTCCTCTGACTCTTCAAGGTGGCCCCCAGTGTGCACTTGGGTTTTTCTTGCCTTCAGAGAAAACCACCTCTGAGCACGAATTATACTCCACCAACACTGCTTAGTGTTTTGGTCCTGGACTCTCCCACCCTCAAGCGCCCTCTACCCCAGACTACCCCACACACCTTCAGGCCCCAGTGGTGAAATCTTCACTCCTGGTTGAAGTGGGGAAGTCAAGGTGGAATTCACTGACCCCCAAGGGGCTTGGCCTGCCCGAGGTCCCTCCCTCCTTCTATGGTTGCTGGCCTCAAAGGAAAGTGAAACTCGCGGGGCTGGCAGGAAAGGGAAAGAGGAAGAAGCCTCTCTGCCAGAAGGAGGGTAACCATTAACTACTTTGTCTCCAGGGGAGGACCAAGATTTGCCCTACAGTGAAATTTCTCAGAGTTTGAAGAGGCTTCTGGGTGTTCTAACTAGGACTGGCTACTGACCTCCAGTGGGTAGGGGTCAGGGATGCTGCTAAACCTTCTGCCCAGCAGGGAACAGCTCTCAGCACAGAAGTAGCTAGTCCAAAATGCCAGTTGTGGTTGCCTCTGAGAAATACTATTTAACCCTTTCTGCTTCCTAGGCCAGGAAGGCACTCAATGTCTTCTCCTCGCCCCTATAACTTTTAATGGCTAGGCATAGGCTCCCAAATCCATATAGCAATTTGTTTCAATTGCTCCTTTAAAACCATTTATTAAAAAAAAAAATCTATAGTATCAACTTTGAGGAGATGAGAGGTAGGAAGCGGGTGGAGGAGGGGCAGGCAATGCTGAGAAGCATAGCTACAGAGGGCCAACCTGAGGAGCTTTTTACAATGTTATAAATGCTCAAAGTATTGATTATGCAGTAGTTACACAGGGGTAAAACTTGTTCAAAACTCAGCCCAGTGTGGTGGCCCACTCCTGTAATCTCAGCACTTGCGAGGCTGAGGCAGGAGAATCGTTGCAAATTCAAGATTAGTTTGGGCTACAAAGTGAGCACAAGGCCTGCCTGAACAACATAGCAAGACCCTGTCTCAAAAATAGAAAGAAAGAAAGAAAAAGAAAAAAACTTGCTCATCAGACTGTGCATACTAAATAAGTGCATGTAACATGCCCCTTAATAATATTGATTGTAAAAGAAGTTTTTGAGGTGAATTCTTCTTTGTTTGTTGCTTGTTTGGGGGGAATTGTTTGTATTTTGAGATAGGGTCTCACTGTGCACTTCAGGCTGCCCTTGAACTCACTACGTAGCCCAGACTGGTTTGGAATCTTTCAGCCTCTGAGTGCTGTCTTTATAGTGATGTTGTCACTACTTCTCTCTTCTTTCTAAGTGAATCCTTAGGTAAATCGGAGGCTGAATATGACTGACCTTAAGTACCAACTCTGGTCTTTCAGGCCCTAACAGGGCATTGAAAGTAAGATAATCTTGAAACCTCACCCTATGCAGGCAAACTGAAACAGGAGAGCTCTCATCTCAGGTCAGAATAATCTCAGCTCTATGAAGAGGTTGCTGTTTTCCATGAAGAAAATAAGTGGATGGATTGTCTGTGCTGTAGCCAAGGAGATCCTAACTATCTACCACCTCTACAACTTGTTATGTAAAACCTACTTTCTTTGGAAACTGCTTGCCACAGTGCAATTGCCCCTTCTGTTTCTCCTACCCTCTGCATCCAAGCAAAAGGACAGTTATGAATTGTTTAGAAGTTTAGCAACCATATCTACTGTAATCCCAAATGCTGAGTATAGTTTTCCAAGTGTTCTAATCCCTTTTCTATTCTTCCTCACAATCCAAAAACTTATATTTATAATCCCATTGAGTTGTCTTTGGAATCCCAGCAAGTTAATTCCACTCTACCATCCCCAAGGCAACTCACGGTGAGACACCAAGACATATTCAAAATTAAGGGCAGCCAAGGGATCTTAAGCCCAATCCCCCATGAGGATGTGCAGTCAAAGGCCTTGATCTGAGGCCTCTCCCAGAATTTATTATCTTCTGAAGAAGGTGGTGGCTCAAGGATGAGTGACAGTGAGGATGGTGGGAACTAGGTGAGTAACTTGAGCTGACTAGTCAGGTAAGGAGAAAAGCATCTCTGCAAAATGCAGAGATAAAGATATGCAGAAGAATCAATTTGCATAATTCAGTTCAGGTAGCAAGTGAATTGCCTTTGGTGGCTGTTGCTTCAGTTTCTGATACGTAAATTTTTGTGATTTGGGGAGTCATAGCCTCTTTACTTTGAGGCTCATACCCAGTTGACATTCCTGGAGCTGATGGCTCTACCATACTGCTGTGCTCCTATCTTTTACAGAGAGCAGTATGGGTGGGGGGATGGGACAGGAGACTGTCTGATGGCTTTAGAGATTACATACTAGTACCTGGGCTAGCCCTATTTGCAATGCTTAGAGCCAATTGAAGAGAGAAGAAAATACCATAGTTGAAAGGTTCTTGCCCTAGTATAAATTACTGTAAGGTTATGGCAGTGGCTAACGTGGTTGGAAGACCAAAGCCAGAACACCTACCACTTCCTGCTTCTTCCTCAGCCTTAATTGCAACTCCTCTTCCTGTTTGCATGCACAGAAAATCCCAATCAGCCCCTTGTGCGTCATCGATGCCCGCCCTAAGCGCCATCCCGGTCAGAGGTTATATGTATGTCCCGTGCCCCACGTTCTGGTCAGAGAATGCCAGGCTGTCTATAGTCATGGACTTCTCTCCACGTCCTTAGAATAAAAGCTACTTTTATTTTTATCTTCTTTCTTATTGTGCTGAAAACCTAACAATAGTCAGCTCTGTACATATTAGTGTTGTACTCTAACCTGAGCGCCATTCTGTTCTGTATGCGCCATTGCTATTATCTTAGATTCCAACCTTTGTTCCTCCTAAAATTCCAGATGCCTGGTCAGACTCCCTATCCTGTGCAGCTTTGACCCCTGTACTCTATAAATTTCCAGGAATTGGCCCACCGCCAGGCTTTAAAGTTGTAGCCTTTGTACTCTGTAAGATACCCATAAATTAACCACGAGTTGTAAAGTTTCCTGTTATCGGCTCATCACCAATTATAATTTCCTGTAAATCCAGCTGCCTCTGTTAAGGTTTGTCCTAAGAACCTAATAAGAGAACAAACAGAGCCCCTACACCGTTACCCCTCCCCACTCATACTTTTTTCCTTTATAAAACCCTTACCAATGTAACCTAATTGCAGACTGCAAACTCCATCGCATCTGTGTCGCTGGTGCCAGCTAAAAGAAATAAAAAGTGCTATTTTCAACCACCCTTTTGGACATCGACTAGTTTTTTGGGGCACAACAATTAGTATAAGGAAATAAGTGTCATTATAATCAAAGTTGCAGCAATTGTTCTGCATTTAAGGGGAGTCACTCAAGTTGTCTCCCACACATCTCATAAAAATATCTGCATCCAATATTGTTGGACACATACTTTAGCCATGTTAAAGGGGATTTTTTACTTGCTTGTTTCTGGTTTTTGATGCTTTGTTCAACATGTGTGACTCATATCACTCAGATGGTAAACCATTAGCTGAATATGTGATACCATTAGTCAAGATGTTTATTAATTTAGTCCATCAGTAGTGTGTGTGGCAGTACTTTATCACTAGTTTTGTTCACCAAATCTTTTCTTCTCATTTTTTTTTCGTTTATCTGTGTATGAATTCAACAGACTAAAACCATTATGTGTTTTTAATGTTGTTATTTGCTTAACAACTATCTACCCATTAAAGGTAGATAAACCACCCCTTTAGGAGCTGCCCTAGGGATTGACAGTTCCTCAAGTCCCTTCCTGTCAGCTGAGCCAC
The DNA here is from genome assembly GCA_004027295.1 of Dolichotis patagonum. NCBI lineage: Eukaryota > Metazoa > Chordata > Mammalia > Rodentia > Caviidae > Dolichotis > Dolichotis patagonum. The sequence continues at coordinate 6,445 of PVJX010009017.1, read as the reverse complement.
TTCTGGGGGCCACCAAAGGCCTAGACATGAAAGGGGGAGAGTTCAGTGTATTCAAGAATCTGGAACTATAGTTGGAGCTCTGGATAAACAAAGGAGAGACTGAAAAAGGAGAGAAGTTCATATTCCCAAGGCACATTTCTATAGGTGGAGAGAGGGCTGGGGAATTATGTGCTGAGACCAGTACAGAAATGAAGCATCAGTTTTCCTTGATCTCCCATTGTTTGCTCACTCATTTTCCCTCAGGGCCTATGCCTTCCCAGAGCAAGACAAAGCAGGGCTCTCTTCCCAGCTGACCTCTGCTGCAAAACAGGTTCATAATCCTTGAATCCCACATATGAATAATTGTGTATCCTTAAATTTATATTATCTTAGGAAACTTTTCAAAAATTTTGAGAATATTTGACTTTTAAAAATTTATTTACTTATTTATTTATTTTGGATGCTGGGGGTTGAACTCAGTTCCTAGACAAACTACACCCCTACATAATTATTTTACAGAAATTCTATAGCTTATTCTCATGGAAATGTGTAATATCTATCAGTATTGCAATTATACTCAACCAATTTTCATTTGCAATTATATTGAATGTGCTAATTTCTGCCATGTTTGCATATGTGTAAAATGCTCTTTTGGTCCTGCTAAAATTTATATTGGTATTTTTATTCATTATTTTATTCTGTCAAAAATCAAGTTATTAGTTTGGCTTGGTGGTCTATTCTTGAAACTCAGAACTCAAGAGAATGAGGTGGAAAGACCATGAGCTGTTCATCGTTTTCCTTCTTCCTCCAATTTTTTTAGCTGTGCTTGTGATACATAATAAATACATACTATTATAGACAACTAGGTTAGGTAAAAATATTATAGACAGAGAAGACTAGGCCCAAGAGACAGTCAGTATAAAAGATGAAAACACATTACACCTGTGACTAGAGATACATCTGTCAAAGGCAACGCTTCAGATGAAGACAAAATAGCTGAGGATGGTGGTGCACACATATAATCCCAGTACTTTGGAGGCAGAGGCAGGAGAATCACTGAGAGTTGGAGGGCAACCTGGGCTACAGTAGTAAGACATTGTTGCAAAAGAAAGAAAGAAAGCATAAATAATGAGCAAACAAGTAAATCAAATCCAAAAACAAAAAATATAAAGACAAAATGACCAGGCCTAAATGCCTCCCCGAGCAAGATACAATAAATTAATGTTTACACTATCATTGATATCATTTGGTCCAATCAAATCTAGACAGATATCAGTCACACAGGTGGGTGACCACGACCTACTTGATCATCACTTCCTAAAATGTTCTTTGTTCATTTCATGTACATTTGCTACATGACCTGCTTCACCGTTAGACCAATATTACTTAAGAAGCTATACTTACAGTCTTATAGGTTGATCATAATTTTGAGCCACATTATATCCAACGTGTGAATTTCCTCTATAAAACTCCCTCGGTGAAGTAGGGTCTATGACAATCCACTTTTCAGTCCCTCCTTGTCTCTTAGGAGTTATTTCTCTCAATAAATTTTTCCTACTCTTAACCTCCATTGTTTCTTAAAATCCATTCTTCAATTTAAAAAATATATATACAAACAGCACATCTGATGTCTAACATGTTGAGAGTTATATTATTTCCCCTACCACAACAAATCCTGGGGAACTGGTGCATAAACATATTGTTACAGGCAACTGAGTTATATAGAAATATTATAGGCAGTCAGACAGGACCAGGTCCTCCAAGGAGGCAATGCAGAAGGCCAGATCCCTTGCCAGCTTGGAGGAGATAGACACCTCCCACTGTGGGCCAGACCTCAAGGCAAAAGATCAAATAATACACCCACATCCTCAGAATTGATATTCTAAATAGTTCTCTATGAGCCTGAGGAAGCCAGGAGTCACCATTCCAACCCCCTACAGGAAGAGTCACTGTTCTTGAAGCATGCCCACTTGCTACCTGACTGGCTTCCTCATTTGGTCCTGATTTAATCAATTTTACCTGAGCAGTTAATCTTACTGGTTGACCACAGTTCTGTTCCATGTTTTGCCCACCTTGTGCGTTTCCATGTTTTCTCTACCTTAGACCTGCCTCCTTTTGTGGTTTTATACTATAAAAGTCCCAGAAAAGACAGAGTCTTTGGCAACCCACTCGAGACTCCTTCTGTCACCCTCTTGGACAGAAGCTTTCTTGCTGTCAATAAATATATCCTGCTCTCATCCTCCATTTTTCCTAAAATTCATTCTTTGATTTTAGAGAACACAAACTCATACCAAACATCTAGTAAGCTGGGAATTTCATTCCCCTATATCAATATGACATCTTAATTTTCTAAAATTTCCCCTTCCCTTCCCTCCAGTCTCCACTCATCCATAGAGCTCCTTCTCATCTTTACAAAGTCTGTCTCCATGTTTCCTATCATCCTTCATTTTGTTCCTAAATTATTATACATTGGGTTTCCTATGTGAAGGAAACCATGAGATATTTAACATTTATGCCTGATTTGTTTCACTTAGCATGATGGTCTCAAGGTACATCCATTTTCCTACAAAAGACTCAAATGTTTTTTCTTTATGGCTGAGTAGTGCTCCATAATGTATAAATATTACAGGCTGGTAAGTTAGGTAGAAATTAATATGCAGTCAGAGGGGGTTTGGGTCCTTGAAGAAGTCAGTACAAAAAAATAAAGGCATCAGAGTCATGGCTGGATGGAGACTCAATAGCCAGACCTGTAAGATAAAGAGCAACTTGAAATTATAATGTAATTAGCCCCACCTGGTCCAAAGAGCTTAGGTAGGCATCAGACTCCTAGGTGGGTAAACAGAACATCCAGATCCATACTCTCCTTCTTTTCCAAAATTTCTTTTCATCTTTCCATCTATCCTTGCTACATGACTTGTTTCCCTATTGGATCAGTATCAGCTAAGTGACTATAACTGGAATCCTATAGGTTGGTTGGAGTTGGACCCACATGTTGTGATTTTACTCTATAAATCACCCCTGACAAAGGGCCTGATTGGTCACCCATTTGAGACCTTGCCTAGACATCCCCAAGTGTGTCCGAGGTAGGTAGAAGAAAGAGCACAATAAAACACCACAGGAGATGTAGCATGAAGAAATGCAGTAGCCTTTCTCCTTCTATGTAACTGCAGGGCAGAAGGAAGGCTTTCCTCATTCCTAAGCCCGTTCACCATTCCACTCACTGAGGCCTGGGTGTGGGGCCTTGACTGGGGGAAAGAAAACCCTGGCTGACTTGATTGCCGCTGAGGCCAGGACAATACTCTTTTTTTGACATTCTTTTTTTATTTTTATTTTTTTTTTCAGAACAATACTCTTTGCTCTCTGCTATCACTGTGAGCCTAAGGTGAACCAGCAACCTAAAAAATGGAGACACAGGTGGGCAGAGAAAGGGGTTACCAAGCAAAGAGTTACTGCACACTCAGAAACTTCCAGTTTGGGTTGTAACATGTAACAAGCTTGAGGCTTCTCACTCTCATCTTTAAAAAAAAAACTGAATCAATGAAATATCAACACCTTTCTTAGACTTATCAGAGAGTTAAGGTCAGAGTGCACCATGACCTTAATTATCAACAAGATACCTAGAAACACATACATAGAGAAAATCAATAGAGAGAAAAGCAGTTTATTGTCTATAGCTGTAGAAGTTCCATGTTCCATAAAGTAGTTGTTGTAATCAGAATTTAAATGGGAAAAAAAAAAATTAACACAGGACACAGAATTTATAAGATTATTATTGTTATTATTATTATTATTATTGTTATCAGGAATCGGACTCACAAACTTACACTTGCTTGACAGGCAGGGGCTGTGCTGCTCAATTGTATTCCTATAAGATTATTTTACAATGACCTCTCATAGAGTCAAATGCAAAAGAGTTAGGAGATTTGTTTGCACACTGGAGTCTCAAAGAATCCAGCTGAGGTGTTGGGTCCAATAGCAATGTTCTGCACAAGTCCAGCTGAAACCTAGAACCCAAAGCAATGTCATCCACAAATCTAAACGGAGGCCTAGAACCTATGACAACTCACACAAGTCTGTATCAAAGATCTGCATTGGGAAGGCCCGAAGGTCAGTGGAGAAGCTAGAAAGTCTATGCCAGTGAGATGAAGAATCTGTGTGAACAGGTTGAGGGAACTACCCTAGAGCCAGAAAGTGAAGCTCCAGGTAAGGACCAGTGCTCTTCCAGAGAGAACCACAGTGACAGTGCGGACCTGAGCTCCTCTGAAGATATAAGAACAGCTGAGATGTTACTGGAAAAGCCAATGGGGCAAGCTTCAACAGGAGGACCAACAGCACACCATCTTCCCCTCCAGTTCTGCTTTCATGCTGTTGGCAACAGTCCTCAGATGGGCCTTCCACCCCCAGTATCACACTGATTAGTTCAGTGGGTGTTACAAGTTGACCATTAGTTAATCTACCACATTGACCATAGTTGTAAGGACTAATTTAGAATCTTTGTCAATGGATCCAAACATCTGGCTCATCTTGAAGAAGTTGCTTGGTTTTACTTGTATATACATAAGGCCACAAGATTGGTGTTCAAGTAGTTCTACTGGGAAGTGGGTGAACCTTCAGAAGATGGGGCCTAATTAGAGGACCTTAAATTACTGCATATGTGCCTAGCTTTTGTGGCCTGAAAGGAATGGATCCACAGAGTGAAATACTAAATGATGGGCCCAAATAACCCTCTTCTTTACATGGTTAATTATTCTAGATATTTTGTTACAGTAATGGAAAACTGAGAAGTCAAGGAATTACGCTCCTCAGTTACATTCTATAATATTATATTAGGTTAAAACGCACACCGCTATCCTGTATGTGATGAAAATATTTCAATCTGTCTCCTGTCAAATGAAGACATTTTTTCAGATAAACTAAAACTGTCGCAATTAGAGCATAAAGAATGTAAGAGAGGAAATGCAAGTGCTTTGTTTAACAAGTTCGGTTATAGGCAAAGTGGTACTTGAATGTAGATCATGGATTAGGAGATTAACATATATCTGTGTTCAGTGTCATAAATAGTAACCTAATTCATAAATAACCAGGAAAAAAACCAGGAAAAGCATCATCGTTAAGACCTCTGAGTATACCAATGCCACTTTTAAAGCACCCTCAGTTTCTATAGCTGTCTTAGAATATATACATATGTATCAATCAGCATTCCCATTGCTGGACACAGTACTGGACATCCACAGATTTAAGGAGAAGGGTGTGGTGTAGCGCACACATAAAATGCCAGTCCAGTGATGAATGGAAAATTAGCTCACTTCAACTGCACTGTTGCTCCAGGGGATTGCTAAAACCATCTTGTGATTATTGTCCCATTGCTAGAATACATAACTGGAATAGACATTGACCACATGGCCAAATCTCAGCATAGGTTCTCTCACTTTTGAGTGGGGGCTTATGAGACAGAAAAGGTGAAATGCATTCTGCTACATCCACCTTTACCTAAGAAAAAGTAAACAAATGCAGTAATACTAATTCCTCAATCGATTATACAAATTAGTGCCACAATTAGAGATTTAAAGGATGTGAATGATCTTCTACAAAATGATTCCTTTGGACTGTGCAGAAGACAGATTTTAGAAAAGCATAGCAGATTACTGTAAGTTTAATCAGGTGGTAAATACAATTGCAGCTTCCATATCAGGTGTGCTTTTATTCCTTCAGAAAATTAACACATCAATCTATACATACTGTTGTAAATCTCTTTACCCAGCCACCTCTGTGATTATCAAATGGATCTATGAACAAAATGACAGTGGTATTAGAAATGGAGATTAGGCATCAACTCAGTAACCTGGCCTTCCAATCACCAGAACTAAGAAGTATACAGCTATTTCTCCAATCTCTCAAAAGTCAAGACTATCCCCATTCCAAAAAATACCATTCTCCATGGTGGTCATCCACCATCATGGTTTCAGAATGCAGTACTTCCATTAGGGCAGGATTAGCATGTTCCTTCTATTGGAATGCATCATCTGAATATAGATTTGTCTTCCCCACATGCAAGTCTTGAGCCAGAATTACTATCTTTGGACTTATAAAATGCCTTACCCTCCATCAAGTTACCTTACACAAGATTGCTTTCCATTCACAGGAAATGCAAGGTGGCAGTTGCCTTGCTCACTCTTCCCCTTGCATAGGATTGAAATAGGGATGACAGAGGACCTGCAAATAATATAATGGATATATAACTCCCAACCTGTTGGATGTCAGATGTGCTGAGTTTGTGTTCTCTACCATTGAAAAATGAATTACCAACGATGGAGGTTAAGAATAGTAAATATTTATTGAGACAATGAAAAGCTCCTAAGAGACACAGAAGGGATCCCAAGTGGGTGGCCAGGACCCTTCTTCTCAAAGGAGCCTTCTAGAGCAAAACTATGAAGTGAGGAGGGTCAATTGGGACATAAGTACAATC